>JAAGNO010009860.1:5723-16522 GCA_033439905.1 Ceryle rudis | reverse complement strand
AAAAAAAACCAAAAAAACCCAAACCAACAAACAAACAAAAAAAAAAACAAAAAACAAACAAACAAAAAAAAAAAAACCCAGAAAGTACTATTTCTGCATTTTCCTGGAGAGCCTCCTATGCCCAGAGAAAAGTAAGCATGGGGCTAAGTGGGCTCTGCCTCTGAAAATGAATGATTTGCACATGTGTATGCATTCAGTTATTAACTAAAGAGCACAGAGAGAAATATCAAATCATACTCCTTTTGGAAATATGCTTGTCACAGTCCTTTTCCTAAGAAATCACAGTTTGGAACCATAATCCACATTTCAAAAAAAGGCAGGCATAGATGGGACTGTTCATACAGCTAAGGGGTGATCTCTTTCTGGCACTGAACTATATGAGAAAGATCAGCAGAAGAGCATGGAAATAGAGCAATAAAGAAAACTTTTTTATTCTTTGCCTGTAGGGTTTGTCAAGGGCAGGCAGATGCTGCATTCAGACATCTGCATTTTGTTCATTTATACTGATCAATGACAGTGATAAGGGGCAGTGATAAAAGGAGTTTTGAGCACACAAACAAATAGGGTCTGCTCACAGACACTGCTTCACAGACGTGTGTCATACTCCAAATTCTCATCTGCATCATCAGCTCCTTTAGTGCTTGTTTCCATTTCTATTTTCAAAGCTGGACTGACTCTCTCCAGTGTGCAGTCACTTCTTCTCAAATCTATGGTAAGAAAATAATTTCAACAATGCAGACCAGTAAATGTTTGAACAGCGCGTATACCTCAGGCAGTGTCCAACCCAGCAACTGGTGGCAGTCTGTTAGCTGTCTCCCAAAGCAAGAAAATCTGCAGTGGGGCAAATGAGAGCCAGAGGGATGCAAGCCCTCAGGGTCCCCAAATGGTGTGAGCTGATATGATTGAACCTTCCCTGACTGTTTTCATTCAGATCATTTTCCCCTCTATTATCTCTAGCTGCCACAGACACAAATAGTCAAAACCATTAACACTGTAGTTTCTGTTTCAGAATAAAACAGCAATTATTACTCCATGTAGGGATTGAAAGGAAGGAGCTTTTCCCTAGGGAAAAATAGGTGGGTGGAAAGTCATCCAGAACAGCAATCTGTCTTGGCTTTGAGTTTTTTAAATCTGCCCCACATCAAACAGAAGCTCATTCTATCAAACCTAGCATGAACAACAAGCAATCCAACTAAGCAGAAGTAAGGGCTGCAGTGCATAGGACAATATCCCGGGGCCAGGAAACTTCCAGTGAGTTTTTCCCCAGCTAATATATTGCCAAATTTAGATTGTTACTCTTTCCCATTCTAAAATTATTGCTGTTATCTGTAGTGATGACTCTTGAAAAATGAGATACCGTTTTGCAAAGCAAACAATTCAGTGGGTAGAAGTTTTCATGCTGAGTGCTAACATCAGGTTGATAGCCTCCAACCCTTATATGGCTGCTGGGCAAAAGAGTGAGGTAAAGAGCAAAATTCTCATATCCACCTCTGCACATAGAAAGAGTGCTTGCTATAATCTTTCAGCTCAACAGAATTTTGGTTCTTGTGTTTATAGCAAGCCTAGGCATTCATTTCATTGAACTTAAAAAGTTATATATATTAATAATTAATATTTATTTAGCATACCAGGAAGTTTCAGCCTCCTGCAGCAAGAGTTACAACGATGCTTTGTGATGAAGTTTCTTATTGCGCTTTCTCCTAGGTTTGCTGGTCCAAATACCATTTTCCCAGATCTAAAAGAATTATTAAATAGTCAATGAAGTAGAATCAAAACAATTTTAGGGGAGGGAGATCATGATGTTTTCTAATTTTTAAATCAGAGATAAGTTGGTCCTTTGTATAAAGACAATAAAAGCTTAGTGTACATCTCAAGTTTCTTAGCTCTGGGACAATAAAATTCCCATTCTGGTAAAATACTAGCCTACATATACCCACAGTACTTTTCTTTCCTGCTGTGTCTCAGAGATGCTATAAAGAGGAAGACAACAAACCCAGCAGTTCCTACAAAAAGGGTCAAAGGAAATTAGGGCACAGAGACATTTTGACAACATACTTCAGAATCTGAGTGACTCCACTGCAGCCACCACCCATTCTCATCAGGAAAATGGTTTAGTTCTGGTTTTGATGGGACAAGCTCTGAGAACAAACTAGAGCTAGCAAGGACTTAACTTTTACTGTATTTAAAACAGAAAGCAAAAAACAAGTAGAGCCCTAGCCACATCAATATGCAGAACAGGAAAAAAAAATTCACAAAAAAACCTCCAAACCAAAAATCCCAACACAGTACAGTTCTGACAAGCAAGGCTTTAAAATTTATTGGCTTCTTCCTCTGCTCATTTCCATGTGTCTGCACTCTGGCCAATTCAGCAATGTTACTACAGGATCCATTTGTCAGAGTGTATTGCATATTCTGAATGAAGTTGACACAATTACAAACAGAAGCAAGCTATATCCACACATGTATTAGAAGTACCATATAATTATAGCAGATTCTTAGTGTAGTCTGAAAGATCAGTGTTCATTAATTTTAATATTGCTCCATAATTATTCTCAAGAATTTAACTGACATTCCAGACATCACAAAATGCAGCACATAAGAAACACTTCTAAAGAAACTTTATGAATGCTCGTATTTTGTTGTAATTATATGCAGAGTGGGAAGAACACATTTTAGAATCTGAAATCAATTACATCTCTAAGAAGCGGTAGAAAAAGATTTTAACTCTCTCAAATCTATCTGTAATACACACTAACAAAATATATAATCTCTAAAGAAAGCAGTTTTCAAATATGACACTCTCCCCTTTCATACAGGAGAAAAGCAATGATTAGACAAAACTACTATAGAAAGCTTAGTATCACTCTAAATTCTGGCAGACACTAAAAAGTCTCCTATATCATCTGAAGGATTCATCTAATCAGCCTTTACTGCAAACTAATATATCAAACAAGGCAAGGAGTGAAATACTAAGTGCCACATACATACACTTTAAATAACATAATGCTATAAAGCCATTTCTACCCCTAGGTATTATCTAGTAAAATTCCAATAAGAATAGAGCATTGTTCAGTATTTGCTTGGGCAGGCATAAGAAATTGAGAAGACTTCACTAACTCCAAGGCTACAGGACTACTGTGATACCTCCTCTGATCTGTTATTCTATACAATGTGCACCAAACAGCACAGACTGACAATTTTATCACATCATTGTGAGATAAACAGGGATACTGTCTGTAACATATATGAAGTAATCTTTCCTTTCTACCCAGCACTGGTAACGGTTCAAGATAAATACTGTTTAGATTTGGAAAACTATTTCAAGAAATATAGGGATAAACTGGGAAAATAACAACCATCAGTCTAAAAATCATGACGCATAGAAAAGATCAGGAGGTAGCCTAAAAAGAAAAGAAATTGAAAGAGAAGATAGTGACTATCTTTGAGCTTGTTGATTTTTTTTTTCTCTGTCAACTGTAGACAGGACCAGAAGAAAATATTTCAAGAAGGAAATCACAAAAACTCTTTCAGTCAGTAATGACAGCAAACTACTGAAAACAAATGCTTGGGAATTTTTAAGGTCATCCTTGGAAAACCTTAAGATTTGTCTATATATGAGCTGTAAATCTAGAAATGACATGATGTAGAAGAAGAACTAGTTGAACTCTTTTGGTCCCTTTTGGACCTACAAATGTTTCATAACCTTGGTCACTCTCCTGGTTATTCAAGGTCTGATTTTGTCTCCAAGAAGAGAAAAGCTCCCCTTTCCTATTTCCCAAGCAGGTGCATTAACATGACTTAATGGGCTTAAAAAAACAAGACATGTTCCTCCTCTGGTGCAGAACCCTACCTAATAGTTAGGCTCCATAAATGCCTATCAGATTGTACCAGACTGGTCCTGATCAACAGGACTGTGCTGATGCAAACAGTGCCCCTTATAGTCCAGAGCTAAAAATGCTCAAAGCTGGAAATAAAACATTTACAGGACTTTCTTAACGGAAGGAAAAGGACTGTGGGGACCTTCATGGCGAGTAGTAACTTTCCAAGGAGGTGCCCGACTCATTTATTCAATATTTTATTCAGTAGATTAAGTTTCAGTCGTGCGGGTTGTTGTGCACTAGGGGTTCAGTTCACACAGGTGTTTTGTCTACTGGCAGCAGTTCAACTGTAAATTGCTTGGCTGGAAGTGAACAGCTTGGTAAAATTTTGCAAATTTGTTCTTCAAAACACATGCTAATGAGTAGCTTCAGAGAAAACCATCTCCATTTGTTACTAAAACCTTTGGCTCATCACTGTCTGCTTGAGAGCTTTCAGAAGGGAAAGTAAGAGACCTAGCAACTCTGGCTCCTCCTTTTCACGTTTGCAATGAGACTTTTGATTGCCAGTGCTCTTTTTCTTACCTCTCTCTGCAAATCTAATGCATCAGGTCTTTCCAACTTGAAACTTAGCCCACTAATTTCCTCATATCTGCATCTGCTCTACAGAAGCCCTGCACACAGTGTCTGTGAAAGCTTTATCCACATGGACTCTGTAAATTTGGTAAGTAGTGCACGCTACAAAGAATAGCCAGAGTGCTGCTTATGAGACAATTCTTAACAGTGTTTGGACAGTATGGAAGTCTGAAGTGACTCCACTGTGTCATGACCTTGATGCCTTGCCTCAACTACTTATGCTTTTAAGGGAGATTCTTTCATGAACATTATACCCACAACATTTTATCCCTTCATAAATTCTATGCAGCACACATGGCCAGATACTCAATTGATGTTAAATATCCATGAACTTACACTAATTTACTTCAGCTCAGGATCTGTCTGAGATGTCACAGTATCAGGCATACTTTCCAAACAGATGTTATTTTTGTCTTGGTACAGTATATAAAGCCAAGATACAACCCACTATCACAGAGCTAGAGGTCACATTTTGCCATTACAAAGTCCAAAACAGCATGCAGGATGCATGAAAGATAAAACTCATTATAGGGTAGTGGCACAAGCCATTAAATCAATGGAATTAAAGAAGCAAAACATAAATTATTAGATTATGAGTAGTGCTAAAATTTGAATTAGCCCCATCAGTCAGATGCTTAATTTCTCCCTGGCTTCTAAGAGAGCATGATCTCAAAGCAACTTTTGAGGCAGTGTATAGGTTTTGAATAAGTATCTCACCTACAAACAAAAACTTAAAAGAGATCTTCTTGCTACTGACAGAAACATTTCTCTTGTGATCAAATGAAGGTTAGAGCAAAGACAGTGCTTTTACAGTGTTACTATTATTGCTATTTTAGAAAGCATTTCTTAGAATTGGGTATCTGCTAGCTGCTTACAGAATCCATCTACAGTTTCACTGCCTTGTTCCTTTAGATCCCTGAATCAAAACAATATAGTTTCACAACTTGCTGTTCTGAAGATTTCTCTGAACATAAGAAAGTCAAGCTGGTTTTGAATAATTAATCAACACTTGCTCTTTAACTAGGACTTGACTGTTTTGCAGATGATAAAAAACCAAAACAACAAAAAGTTATGAAAATAACATGTGTGATCAAAAAGCATGACAAATTTTTTAATAAAAATAATTCAGAAGGATGCTAATAAACAAATGCTTCAAGATAATGTAGATAACTAGTATTCTTATTTTAAAGAGGATAAGCTGAGTGAAGTGCCATGTGGTCCCCCAGTGCCATGAAGTACTGTGGTCAGTGCCTGGCCACTGTCTTCAGTAATAACTATTACAGTTTATGCTACAACTGGTATAAAGAATCCACTTGAACAGGAGCAAACCAGACTTTTACACACCTATAGCAATACCTTAAAAATGTTTGCTGAAGTCTATTGAACAACTACATGACTGATATCTCTGCTTCTCTATCCTAACTTATATGACTTACTTAGGGAAAAGACTTCATCACTGTGAGGTCTTAATCACATTTTTGATGTTGCATCAAAAATAAATATATAGTAAATACACCTACATTCATAATTAAACATTCATACAAAATTACTACAGCCATTTATTACTAATCTTAATGAAATATTTATGATGGTCCCAGAACTAAGAGCCGCTTGCTTCTAAAAGTAACTTGTTCTGAGTTCAAGGCAAGTCATCTGACATTTCTGTGGTTAACTGCCCTTTGTACCAAATCAGACCATTCATACTTATATCTTCCTTCCTTCCAACCATGAGACACCCCTTCAATCAGACATCATGAGTTGAGCAAGAGGCAGCCAAGCTGAGCACAAGACAGTGGAGGGGCAGGGATGACAAAGCACAGAGGGAGGTATGAATTTAGGAAGATTCCCCAGAGAAGAGGACCCTGCAAGACAGCAACTAGCAACACCACTCTTCTCCTCTCAATACAGCAAATACCAGCAAGGAAGAAGGTCACATGATAGGAGAATGGCCATGGTTCTGATTTTGAAATTTGATGCATGAAGGCAAATACAAAGTTCTTATTACAGTCATAATTTCATCTGCTTTGAGGTTTATTTATATGTAGACAGAAGGCTTCTGTGTAGTCTCTCTAGATTTTTTTTTATCTTTCCACACATGATTTATGAACTCTGTACCATGGCTCTGAGATTGTAGCACGCAGCATGTTTAAATCCACCACTAGGACCAATCAGAAAAATGAGAAATTGAGAGTCCCTCCTCGTCCTCACCCTCTTGATCCATTGTGGTCTCATATGCTCCATGAAACAGTACCCCACCAGGCAAGGAAAAACAGTTTGTCACATTTGAGTTACTGATGACCTCCTTCAGTACAAATTTGTGAAGAGATTTAACAGGGTCTTCTGTCGCCCATTCCTGCTCTTCCTTCATAGCCCTGGAAAACTCCCATGCTCCCAACACAGCAACACAGCCTCTCCTTACCTTTCATACATCATTCACCACATGTTGGGAGATGGGACACTTAGAGCCCCCACAAGTCCAGTCTTCCAAAGCACAGCATAGTCTCCACTGTGATCATGCCTTCATTTAACCCAAATACCATGTGAAAAATAATTAAGTCTCTCACACAGAACATAAAAACACCCTAAATACACAGGCTGTCAGCAGAACATCTGAAGTGAATGATAATTTCAGCAGAAAGAAACCTACTTTTTGTCTTCAGGTTTAATCACAGATGGATCTGTAAGGTTTTCCCCAACACCTACAACAACAAAATCAACAGTGTGTGTTACAAAGGAACTTAGTCACCATTTCATAATCTGTCACTTAATAAAAATGTAATTATCCTTTTTTATTTTGCAGATCATAAAGCATCATCATTAAAGTGGTCATGAGTTAAAAAGAAAATACTATGATGTTAAGTATGGGCAAACACAGAGTTCTTTTACAGACCTGACTTCAGCTGCTTTGAGGTTTATTTATATGTAGACAGAAGGCTTATGCAAATGCATGAAATATTATGCTGAAGCTCACCTAACTAAGCAAAATGTAACTAACTGTAAGACTGCTACTTGAGTCGGAGGAAATCTTACTGATACCAATAGATCTACTCTCAGATACACATTCTCTTCAAAGTAACAAATGGAACAAGCTACAACTTTGTGACTTGCAAATGCTTGCTTTTGTTTTTTTCTGGGTGGTCATGGGAACATAGTAAATACATTCATTACAATATCCTAATGCTGAGACCCATGTTGTATTTCTCCCCAAGCTGATGACATACTACCATTTTACCAAAAAACTCTTTTCTTATGTCTGATGAAACTGTTGTGCTTTTATACTAAACACAAAAGTCTACAATAATATGATATGCAATTATTTTTATTTCAGTAGGCTACTGTTAAATTTATATTCTGCAATGAAAACTAGTAAAGAGTATGTAAGCAGCATATTGTGACTGAAATACTGCCAAATTGCAACATTCTTCAACGAAGGTCATTTCAGTTAATGTGAATGTGACAAAATGTGGTTCATATGTATGTGGAGATGGCCCTGGTATTATATAGTAAATTGTGATTAGATGAATCCTATTAGAACTCCATGAGGAGCAGCCTTACCATTTTTCCTAAACTCCAGATCAGAGAACGACAAGATAAACATGAGGCCAAAAGTACAGTAGATTTCAGTCTGCTTGAGACAGAAAGCGAAGCTCCAGCCTTAATGAGATTTACATAGATGTTTAAATTCTCCATGTTTGAGCCAACCTAGTTGGTCTGGAACTGTCAAGAGTTGCATAATAAACCCAAGCAAACTTCAGAGAAATTCTAGTAGGCTATGGTGAAGACACACTTACTTTTTCTGTAATTTTTTTTTTTCATGTGCAGCTAAAACCAAATGAAGGCAAGGATGGAATTATAGGTTTATTTTGCATAATAAGCAGGTCTTTTTGTAATTCACAGCTTCTGGATGCTGTAAAATGTGAATATGTTAAGTCTCTGTCTATGCATACACGTTTCTCTTGACAGAAATGACAAACAGTAGTGTTTATACTGTTTGATGGATGATGTTCATCTTCTGAACATTGTCAACTGTT
Organism: Ceryle rudis; assembly: GCA_033439905.1. Lineage (NCBI taxonomy): Eukaryota > Metazoa > Chordata > Aves > Coraciiformes > Cerylidae > Ceryle > Ceryle rudis. The sequence continues at coordinate 8,040 of JAAGNO010009860.1, read as the reverse complement.
TTATCTCTTTAAAATACACCATGTTCCCACTTACACATGTACAATAAAGCGATCACATGCTCTCTGAAAGAGTCACCAGACTTTGTGCATAGCATTCAGGCTTGCAGCTTATGTAAACTGCTTACAGATTTATTAATATGAAAAATAAAATACAGATAGCAGTTCACACCCTTCTGACAGGTAGACACTTATTTTAAGTATGCATATATACATAGGTACATTTGAATCTCTGTATTATTTACATATCTTAACAAAAATAAATATACCTTAACTGTGGAGTGTATTTTTGGAGCTGGCTGAAATGTTCCTGCTCACGTCATGTACCCACTCCTTTGCCCATACAGCCTAGATATATTTGAAGTAAAATTAAAATTATTTTCCCATTACACCTACATTAATTTAGATGATTTCTGTGACCACTCATTTATTAGTGCCACATGACACATATTCAGGGGATTCTTGAGCTTTGCCAGTGTGTAAATGAGAACACAGTTTGGCTCATTCCTCATTATTAAATTTTCTTTTGAGATAATCGCTTTTCATTTGGTTTCAAATAGCAATCCCATGCTAGCAGTCACCTTGCAAATCCAGGACAAGAAGTTCCCCACGGGTATACACATAGGTCCAGTGAGAAAAGGCCAGCATCAGTTCTTCCAACAAGCTGGTGGGACTAATCTCATCTCCGTTGTTGTTGTTGTATTTCCGAAACTCACCAGTCATGTACTTCTCAATGGTCAGCCACTGTTTTGCTGAATGGCAGTAGATGAGGAAAACTTCCAGGAACCTGTAGATATAAATGCTGTCTACCAGGAGCTTGCAGGGTAATTAACATCCTCACAGTCAGCATACTGCATGACGCAAAGCAAATATACCAAAAAGTAGGGTGCATCTTCCCAAACTAGAGCATTCTGAACAGCAGGAGGTACCAAAGGGTACAACACACCTTCTTGGTTTGATAACTCTCAAAACAAAGCACTAGATCAGAAAGTATACTTTAAGAACAAACAACAAAATCTGATTTACTTCAGCCCACTGTAAATGAGCTATATCAAATTGTGTTAATTGTATAAAAGGCAATTCTTGATTAAGTCTAAAGGAACAGCATTATGAAGAAGCTTATTTTGCCATGAAATGTATCTAGAGAAACAAAGTTCTAAGCCATTTACCTTAAAAAGTAGATTAACTATCCCTAGACTGTCTATTTCAACCCACTATGGAGAAGAAGGCTGCACGAGACCTGGGACATAGCTGAAAAGAGAAACCTCTGGCACCTAATACTTAAAGATGGTAACTTTACCTTGGAGTATAGGGAATTGTATGAGGCTTCACTTGATTGAAGGTATAGATTAACTTCTGGGCAGCCCTTTGCTGCTGAATCTCCTGAAGAAAATAATGTATAAACATCATTTTCATTGTCATAAAGAAAGATGCCATGAATTGTCAAAACAGACAAAAAAACCCCACACAAACTAAAACCCACTTGATTGTATACTGTTTACAAATGGGAGACATATCTTCCTTAAAGCTTTTTTACTTTCCAAAAGACAACATCAAACCACGTATTGACCATGCTGAAGATGTTCACATGCAAGCAGTATAACATTTAAGGCACAGCAGTCTAGACCAATCAGTGTGCTTTCAGATCTGAACTCACCCTCAGGCAAAGATGTAACACTGTGCCATCATGAAAGATCTTCTGCCAAGTCTGAACCACTTCTGGCAGAAAAGACTTCACAATAAATATTTGTCCCAACTTTAATACATCATTCTCAGACCAAGTACAAATGACCTTCATGGCCCTCCGCAGACCCCCATCCATCTCCTCCCGTGACAACACTTGGATCATTGCAGCCATACCACGCTGGGACCAGGAAGACATGCTTTTATCAAGGGCCATAGGTGAACTTTCTTCTAGCTGATAGACCGTCACTTCCTCTCCAGCTTGAATAAAAGAAAGTTTTGTTAGCAGAAGTCACACATTGCAGAAACAAGAGAAAATGGCATTTTGATTTGGTGTCTTAAAGTAGCGTAACACTTTACACACCTTTGTCAGTCACACTTTAGAAGGGAGGCTTTTATCATTACTGTTCATCTGTGTGAAAACTTCCCCAGACTAAACTTACACTACTTACTACAAGCATTCTGAATAAGATCTAATATGATAATCTAAGTGGTTCAAAGAGCTTCTATTAAGCTGTGAAGCTTCTATTAAGCTGTGAATTTAAGACCTCCCTGGACGCTCCAACACACAAAAAACACACTGAAATTCTGGTATATATAAATTAATCTCATTTGCCACAGATTTTTAAGTACTTAA
>JAAGNO010009856.1:0-26748 GCA_033439905.1 Ceryle rudis | reverse complement strand
CAGGAAGGCTGGAGAGGGACTCTTCACAAGAATGTCCAGTGATAGGATGAGGGGAAATGGTTTTAAACTGAGGGAAAGTAGGTTTAGGTTGCATCTTAGGAAAAAGTTCTTCAGTATGAGGGTGGTGAGACTCTGGAATAGACTGCCCACAGGGGTTGGGGATGCCCCCTTTCTGGAGGTGTTCAAGGCCAGGCTGGATGAGGCCTTAAGCAACCTAGTCTAGTTGAGAGGTGTCCCTGCCCATAGTGGGAAGGTTGGAATAGATGATCTCTAAGGTACCTTCCAGCCTAAGCCATTCTATGATTATGTCAATCCATGTCACTGGCTGATAAATTGAGGCTTGTCAGAGTCTTTGATTTTTCTATAAATATTGGCCACATAGCGTATTGTGGAATATTGTGGAAGCCACATATTGGCTTCCATACATATCCCTCTATTTTATAAAACAGAATGAGCAAAATACTTCAAGAATGAGCTACACTACAGATCATGCTGATGACTTAACCACTTTGAATGGTGCTGAGACTACACTGACTGCACTCCATTTTGTTTTCTTCCCTGTGTTTTTCTGGAATGGGAATTAAACGTTTTTAAAAAGCATAGCAGGCATGTCTAAAGGAAGTTTTAGCATTTCCCATGAGCTTCTAATTTTACTAAGAAAGTGGAAAGAAGAAAGGGAGGAAGAAAATGCTTCAAAATAGTAAAGCACATTTTAAAAGTTTAATCTCAGAAGAAATATCACAGGCAGCAATAATCAAAATAGTTTGACTAAAATAGCATTAATCAATGTGAAAGGAGACAGAAAGAAAACATTCAAAGAAAGAAATAAACTTAAGATCAAATATATCTTTAGTCTTCTTAGTTCTCGGAAGAGTCTCAAAGGCAATATTTTCGTCAAGAATTACTGAGAAAATGGAACATGCAGTCTTATTAACCTTACTTCACGCCTTTTCTTTTTGATGTCAATGTCTGATAGTGCTGTGTCAGAAGCATCTATTACAGCCTTGTCCTATTCTGTTCATGATTCCTGGGCATCAAGTTTTATGTAAATCTATTTATTATCAGTATCGGCAGCAGGGACAAAATTCAAGGACTCTTTTAAGTCTGCCTTCCCAAATTTCAGGCATGCACTTAATAAATCTTCTTGAGAAATATACATATGATTTTTCTAGCGTGTACATGAAGAATATTTTAAGGGGGCATTGCAGATGGTGAAGAAGCTAGAAGTAAAAAAAAAAACCATGTATACTTATGTTGAAATTCCCTAGATCGACCATTGAATTTTGCCTAATTTACTTCTGCTGTAAGTGTTCTGTTCAGTGTCTTATGGTTCTCTTTTATTGGTATGTTTGTGGGTGTAGCTATAGATGGAAACCCATAATCATATGAATGCTCAGGAAGCAGCTAAAGGCTGGAAACAGCTACAGGTTCTGGGAAATGTCCTTTACAGTCACAAGGGAGGTAAGATGATCAAGTGAGAAAGTAAGGATCTCTCAATTGACCAACAAAATACAAACAGGCAAACTTGAAGAAAAGCTTGGAAACAGGCACAATAGCATCTAATGCAGATTAGAAACAATTTCTATGAATTTAACTTAATTGTACTGTCTAATAAGATAATTTGAAAGCCAAAAATAGCTGGCATCTGTGAAGCAGAAGGGTGGAGTGACAGTGGTTATTCTTTCTAGAAGGGACACATAGACAAGTGTTTGTCACTTGCAAAACAGCATGCGTTCACAAGATCTGCACATGGGGAAATTTGTACTGCGCTACAAAGCATAATGTGTTCCTTATAGTTACACTCATTCCTAGGTATTTTGCAGGCTGGTCTCTCAGAGCTATTTCCTAGGTTTTCCTGGAGGACCAGGACTTAGTCATAACTGGAGCTCTGTGATGGTGGTGGTGTCCTTTATTAATTTCTCTTCATTCTAATGTGTACAGATAGTTTATTATTTCTTTGAAGGCAACTTAGAGGGTGAGTAATAAACACAGTATACTTGGGAACACTGATATAAGGTGAATGAGAGCACTGAGTCCTTTCCATCCACATACTCTGTCAGGTATTTACAGTGATCAGTTTATGTAACTTAAAACATCTTAAATTCATATACAATCTCATTCAGAAGCTGTACAGCTTAATTTTTCATTTATTTTTCATAGTCTTCATTGTTCTCCCATAGAGAAGATCTTAATTTTGTAACTGTGGAGACTTGTGTGAAAAATTTTAAAAATAATTCCTAGATTTAAAAGACTAGTAAATCAAATTAAAACACACACACAAAACCACAAAGAGCATTGTTTATTTTTCACACTGACTGTAAGCTAACTGCAACTATGAAGCATGTCTACTTGACAGACCCAAGCATCCACTGATGCTTCTAGTGGGCCCTCCAAGTTTTGCCCTGGTGTAAACTGCATTGTAGTTAGTGTAAGAAGGCAAAAGCATATGCAGAGATCTGTTGTACATTTGTTTAACCTTAAGCTGCAAATTAGTCATGACTAATAGAGAAAATCCTCTTTACCACTGAGCATGTATCACAAGCGAACAGTTAAGCAGAACACCCATTTTTAGAAACCTTGTCTCATGTCATCTTGGATTAGTATAGGTTTTTATATCTGTTTGGACGACTAAATCTGGGAAGGCCACTCAGCAAAACACATAACTTTTAGCACAACATTTTGTGGGAGAGACAGCTTCACACGTAATATATTAATATTTTATAGAAGTTTTGTGATTACATTTGAATTTCCCAGCCACTGAAACTCCTCAGCTTTCCTGAAAGGTAAGATGGATGAAAGAGAATTTCACCCATTAATATAAGCATGATTTAGTCAGATGGGGTATGCCTACATTAGCTTTTTTAGTTCAGATTAGGAGGGCACTTTTGCTGCAAGTCTCCCTACGTGCTGTGTTTTTGTTTGCTGTGTGGAGCTGTCTCAGAACATGTGAGACGCTTTCCTTTGGGTGGAAACTAAGCTGGGGGATTTTCTCCAGAGGTGTTCATAATATGTTTGGGTTGTAAACAAGCGTTTGGTCAGTAGTCTGAGACCAGGGCTAATCTCTGAAGTGAAAAGCTGTAGAATGGGCATAGTGTAGATGGGGGATCTCCAGTTACAAATGTTTTGCTCCATCGAGCTGCTTTTTCTGGTGTGCACAGCTGGCTAAGGTAGGGATAGCCCTTGCCATCTCAGATGCTCCGTATGTTCATGTGGTCAGAGATTCCCCCAACTTCTATCTGAGTAATAGAAAATAATTTACTCCAGTATATTCTGGGACAGAGGGTACAGCATTAAATGATGTGTATAAGTAAGGAAGAGCGAGAAAGACTTGTATATGGACAGTTTGACATGCAGTTTTAAAATGCAAATATGTGCTGTAGGGAGCTGCCAGTCCTGCTTTTACGTAGATGAATCATTCTAAGCACTGGAGGCATCTGTAGGCACCTAATCCTGGATAGTCGGTTCAGCAGAATTAAGAACTAGTTATTCAGTTTAATCATCAATGTTTATAGAGCAGATTACTGCTCTTGGGTACCACAGATGTAGATATCTGATATACCACCAGTGACGTACCAAGTGAGAACTTGATTTCTCAGGGCTCATTATGTAATTAGTTCCCATTTTTTACTAGGTGTTTTTTACTGTAATGTCTTCATATCAGCTGCAAAATCTGTAAGGTAATTTTCACAGATAAATTATCAGAGAGTGCAGAAATTCTGCCGTGCTAATTAAGTGTAAGAAATGTACTCATTGCATTTGTGAATATGCATATCATTTCACATGGGGTTGCTTGCCAGATGTATTAAAGGAGTTTATACCAGTAAGTACATAATCATGTTTGGGAAAACTTACAGCTGTTACTATGTTCTTACATTTCTTTTTCTGTGTGTGGATGCATTATACACGTGTGGAATAGATTATTTATTCCTATGAGGATAAATTTCTGCTACTCCCTCAAGCCTTCAACTAGGAGCATGCTGCAGAGGTAGTTTACTCATGGTTTAGACACTCTTCTTCAGTTTGTTGAATTGCTCAGCCCTTCCTCCCATGTGTTCTACAGGTGGCAGTTGCGAGAGGTTCCAAGTCATCTTGTGGTCTTCTGTACAGCTCACCATGCAGACACCTCAACAAATGGCAATACTGGGCATCTTCTCTGTTCTTGTGCTTTTGTCATTGACCAGGCCAGAAGAGAAAACAAATGTTTCTCCTTGCAGCATCTTATGAGTAAAGAGGCAGGCAACTTTGCAGGCATCTTTGCTGTTGTTAAACAATCTAACTCAGTTACCTGAAAATGTCCAGATTTCCAGCTCCAAATCTTGTGCTGCAATGCAGATGTACAGTGAGGACACCTTATGGCCTGTGCCCATCTCTTTCTGCACTTTATTTGCAAAGGGAAAGGGTGTGGCAGGGCAGAAGGGTAGCCTGTTATGAAGTGGTCTCTGACAAATCCCCTTGGGGTTGACCTCCAAGATGAATGTAATCATGTAGCTTATTTACTCTGAGTTAATAGAGTCAGTGTTTAACATTCATTGTATTTGATTAATGAAGGTTTTGCTGTTCCTTTGCTGAAGGAAAGGACAGATGTGTTTGTGGTCCACTGCTTCCACTTAAACAAACATGAGATCAAATTTAAAATCTTAGTCAAGGACGTACTGCATCAAGGGGAAAATACATAGCCTTCAGTCTGAAATCAGCTGTCAGAAAGTACTGTGTTTTTTAATCACAGGCCAGAGAGTAGCTGTCCTTGAGGATCTAACTTTCCATACCATTGAACACTGCCCAGTGTTCAGAGCCAGTGGGAAAAAGCAACAGCCTTGGAAACTCAAGGTTGCTTCAGCCTTTGTATTCTTCATGTTCACCAGCATAATATCACACATCCCCTGCTTCAGGTTCCCTTTCAGATGCCTGGTGCCCACAGCCGACGCTGTCTAATCTAAATGATAGCTACCATCTCATATTTACTTTGATGTGCAGTACTGACTCTCAGACACTGCCTGTAATTTACTGACATTTACAGCAGCTCAGGTTCTGTATACCAAATGTGTAAATGTATTAGTCTGTTCCTCCCTTCATCTGCTTTATTTACTGATATATCATTATTATTATTATTATTATCCACTGACTCTTGCAAATTGTCTATGTTAAGGATATGGTAACCATTTAAGTCTTTAAAACTGAGATTACTTTATGTTGTATTAGCTAGCTTCAATTAGATGCTAATACCCTGTACACTTGCCTTTCATTCTATATCTACTGTTGCTGTTAGTACATTGCTTGCTTTTGAATTACAGACAGGAGACAGCTCAGTCACTGTCTGTACTTTTATTCACTTACCATAAGCACAGAAGTGGTCTTTTGACGCTCAGGCTCATTTGACCATTCAGGACAAAATTAGGGTAAGAATGGCACATTTGATAACCATGAGATTGACTTAAAGGAAAGAAACTTGATTTGAAACACTAACATATGGGTTTGTTTGTGAAAGAACAACAGGATGTTGAGGTATTCTAGCAAACATGAAACATATCTCAGAATGAAAATCTGTTCTTATCAGATGTGTTCAAGCTTAGTGTTGTAGTGTAGAAGCTTAGTATTGTAATAAAGTAAGTAGAAATATGGAGTGATTCGTGTTGCTAGTGGGCAGATGTCCCCATTGGCCACATTTTAATATACACCAGTGCTCTCTCATATTTGTAGCTCATCTAGTAAATACAGAGATTGTTACTAAAATAGCAGCTTCAACAATTTTGTTTAATTGGTTAGGTCTAATGCAAGCTCCTGAAGATGAAGAAATTCTAATTTTATTTACAAGAAGGTAGGTAGCATCCACTATAGTGCCACCACTGATGACTCTTCAGCTAGTGGTGCACACAGAGCATTTTGATTTAAATGTTTTCCAGGACAGACTCATTTACGGTTAGACATGTTGTGCTAGGAAATGTAGGCAATACTGCTGATGAAAATGTTGAACTGGAAGCTTGGCATTTTTCAGCTTGGGCTGCATGGAGTGACTTACTTTCTCTGCATAACCTGCCAGTTTGTCTGGATAGCCAAGTCCCTGCAGTGGTGTTCATTTCTCATGTGCATCTGGAGACATGACAGTTTTACCCAGATCCAGTATTTCCAGATCAAGAGACTGGGCGATTAAGTTACCAATCAGTAGCTGCAGCTTTTGTAACAGATTTTGACTGGTAGAGGCTCCTCCTCTTGTTTGGTCTTATCTCAGCAGAATATTATGCATGCAGTCAGGTAAGGCTTATGTGGCATACAGCTCCCTCTATGGAGACAAAACCATCAATGGGCTTCCCATTTTCATATTTGACTGTTGAAAGGAAGAACAAGCTACAGAGCTTTGTCCTGTGATACAAAGACTTTTTTTTTTTCCTTTTGAAAAGAAAAAATATATAAAAGATTTTCCTAGAAAAAAAAGTATGGCCTGCATTCTAGAAGTGGTCAAGGGTTTTCACACCACTTTAAGGCAAATGTGTTTAAATAGTCTTACATTAATTTCAGTACACTTGGAAACATGGGATGGACACATAACTGTACTCTACAAATCATTCTGGGTATAAACATCTGCAAGTTCAGGTTTCCACTAAACTTTTCAAATAATTTCAAGAGCTGCTAAAGTATGATAATGAATTGATTTAGAAAAAGTATTATATTTTTGCTTTATGTGTACTTACAAAGATCTTTATCATAGGGATACAGGTCTTTCTGATTTAATCTTTATTTTAAAAAAGCTGACTGTAACTAACATGTCCAGGAAATATCCTTGGTGTATTACTGCATTACATATCAAAAGTCATTCACAGCAGAAGTATCAGCAAAAAATGCAAAACATTATATGCAGCTTTATTTTCATCACGAGTTTGAATGTGGCAAGTATATTTACTGCTGCATCTTCCCATATACCATCAAAATAGCTTTTGAGGAGACCAGATTTTCAGACGAACTCAGACTACCAAGTTGTCAGAGGTATTCATACTGAGGTTATTGTTAATTATTAAATCAGATGGAATAATGCAAAGGAAGTGGACATGCAGATACACAAATCCTTTGGAATCCTCCAGGAATCAGAAACTGAATGAAATTGAAGATGTCTGAAAGAATGTGGAAAATTAAAGAATTGACACAAGTATTCATGGCAAGAGGGGGAAAAAAATTCTTGCCAAATACTGAAATTGTACATGTGAGCTCTCTGTGCTTAGTGCAATTACTTTGCATCCTACTTACTCAAGACATGGAATTGTGACTCTGTATTATCCATAAAAATTTGGAAGAATATAATGAAACCAAAAATAGTTTCTAGACTTTATTCAGCAATGCTTTCCAAGATGCCTTTTTCCCCCTCTCTTAAGTATATGAAAGAATAGAAGGCAATTTCTCCTCACTATTAAGTGTCAATAAAAAAAAAAAGATAGAGCACTGAAATTGATTATTGAGAATAATCTGATATTTATAGATTATTCAGAACAATATGTGTTTTGTACATTTTTTTAGAATGGTAATAGGAAAGTTTTTGAAGTAGAAACCAATCACAAAATCACCATTCTATATATGTGAATTCATATGTGTTTATTTGTTTTAAAAGGCTGTATTTGCCAGGTACTGCACTGCTGAGGAACAGCCTGTCCTGTAATATCTACACATTACCAAAGCAGAATCTTTACAGGATATCCAGGAAATGCATAACACACCATCTTCTGGAAGATGTAATAGACCGCTCTGATACATGGCATTTCTACTTCAGGTTACTTCTCTGGTGACAACTTCATGGGATTTATCCATCTGTGATGGATTCTTTATTCAGTTCTACTTTTCCTAATCTTTGCAGTGAATCCCAACAGAATGCAAGGTGTAGGGATGAGAGAGACAGATAGCATATGAAGTAATACGCTGACAAATCTTGTAAACCACTTTCTGTGCTAAATATGGTTAGGCAACCATTACCAAATTTTTGGGTTTAGGGATTCCTGTCAAATGTCAATATGTATTACAGCTGAGAACCACCTGTTCTTGGACACAAATGCCACCCCAGTCACCATTTTCTCTTTCTCATGAAGAATATCATGTCTTTTCTGAATCTGCTGGCAAAAATTTTATTTTACCAGAATGCTGCATTCCAGAAATTCAGAACAGGGATTCCAGCTGGTTTTGGTGCTTAGAGCAGTACTGTAGACCTAGCAGATCTTATCACAGCCTGTAGAGTACCAGAATGATCTACACTGAAAGATGGGTTCATGTGAATCTCTAATCACCTGCTGCATTGCCACAGTAGCACATGCTGAAGACATCATGTATCTCTTGCTGGAACTGTGGAATAACCCACGCATACTTGTGAAGGTATGCTTGTCTTTAAGGAGTAAACCCAGAAGTAAAACTGAATCAAAGCCACTTAGTATTCTAGTACTATACACCTTGTTTTAAGAAAAGAGGACCAGAATTGGGTTAATTTCCCTGGTATGATAGACAGGATGTTTGATGATCTCTTCCCTGAGCATTGCTCTTGTCCCTAATGTGCCTGTATTTGTGCTTGTGTTCAGAAAGATATTCAACAGTAGTAGAATTCTTTACAGGTTTCTCAAGAATCTTTACCAATACATCAGTGCTTAATGCATGTTTTGCACTCTAAGTCCCATATGCAGTATCAATTTCAACCTCACCAGAAAAAGGAAGGAACATAACTTTGCCAGGTGCATAGGACATGTTGAATCTGGGAGCGTGATGTAGAGGAAGCTTTTCTTCAGATAACTTGAACTCAGGAAAATGCAGTGCAGGATGATCTTCACATTTACATTTTCAGTAGCATACTGGGTTTATCCAGTGTTCCAGAGGCTGGTATGCAAATCGGGTCCTGTGATGCAAAAATCCTAAAAGAAGCTGCTAAAGTAGTTTTTTTATTATCATTAGGGTTTCTGTTGACAGGAGTTTGACTTTGAACCTAAGGGTGGCCCATGTTAACACGGAGGTTAATTGTCAGCCTGCCGCATCAGCATGTACTGCAGAAACCACTGCACAAATTGATTGAGATGGGCACGGTGTGGCTCAAGACCTAGAGTACATTCACAAAGTGCCTGACAGATATGTGTGCAGGGTGAAAAGAGGTCAGGTGTCTTTAAAGTGCTTTGATAGCTCTGTGATCTGGAGAAGCTGGTTGATTCATATGGTTTTTAGTCCCAAATTATCTTTCTTTACCCGAATTATGAGACGTGAGAATATTCTGGGTTTTGACCTGCTTTTCAGGCTCATGGAGGAGGAAATATCCTAACAGGTGTGACCAGCATGACCTTAGTGCTTGGGCATGAAACGGGCAATTAGAGTAAGTAAACTGTAAAATATTCATAGCACATGATACTGTTGTGATTTTCTGGCAGATTGATTGCTTCAGTCAGGCTGGGGGACTGTCTGCCAAGGATTTATATTGGCACTCAAAGTAATAGGTCCTTCTGGTAAAAATGACAAAACCTGGAGGTCAAAGCACATAAAACAACAAGTGAAATAAAAATGACTCAGTTGTGACTACTCTGTCCTAGGTGAGAGCACCTAGTCCAGTATGCCAAAATACCTGGCAGATAGTAGATTGCCTTGCCCTGTGTAACAGTACCTTTAGAGTGGGAAAAAAAGCTGTTCTTTTAAAATGATTTCCTGATAAGGAACTACTGGTAGAAAGGTTATAAGGTTATGGTAAAAGCTGCTTCACAGATCTTGTCCTCACTAAATAGTTAAATTGCATACACTCAAGCTAGTGCCCCTCAAATTAATGTGGCTTGAATGAGGAAAGCCACCCTGTGAATTAACACTATAGCAATACAGAGTAGCTGTGTTATTAGCTCCTGCGGTGTGTTTCCTGAGCTGATTTCCACTGGCAGCCCAGCTAATTCCAGTTAGTATAACTATTCTTGAATAAAAGTCGCTGGATTTTTTGTGGGTATTTTTTTCAGGAATGGGACTTGAGTTATCACCAGCACATATGTTAACTGAAGATAACTCTGCTGTGAGAGAAAGTCATGCATATCTTAATGATCTGGTGCTTCAGATAAGTCAGGGACCAACAGGACAGATAGGATATATAGGGTATAGACTGGAGAATCCTACCAAGGGTGAAAGGCGTGGAGTTGAAACAATTAATGAAGTCCTTCGATTCTGAAAAGTATTGAATATCCTGCTTTCCTGGAACATACTGGCTCTTGACTTTGTTGGTGATCAGACCACTTATTTTGTCTCAGGCTTCCATAAGGCTCTCTTCAAGAGTCCTATAAAGTTTGCATGCAGTCCCCAGCCCCCTTTGCAGGCTGGGAGAGATATTGTCTCTCCTTGTGGCTGGATCTTGGGTAGGAAATTCCCACTGAAGTTTTCATGTTTCTTCCTTGTGTTGAAGATTTTTACCCAGGGAAAGTTAGTAGACAGGACTTAATCCTCTCACTGAAGTTCACAGGAGTTTTGCTCAAGTAAAAGAGTGATGGTACAGCTTCATTTTGCAGATACACCTGTGCTTATATTAGATAAAAGGGAAAGATATGCTTAAATAACAGAATGGCTGTCACGAAAGTGACAAAAGACAGTCAGGTGTACAACACAAGGGAGGAACTAGCAAGTAAGCTATTAGATACTGCTCTAAAAATACAAAACAAGGGCACTGCTGAAGCATTAAAGGAGAGAGTGTTCACGTTTCTTTTTCCACCAGTATTTGTTACCATCTTGGTGGCTACTGAGGAGTTGTACTTGAGGAATATTTAAATTCTCTTTAAAAATCATTTATGAAATGATACAAGTTGAAAAATATTTGCCTGTGGAGATGGAATACATTATTTGAATGCAGTCATGTCTCTAGAGTAAATACCCAGTTAGGCAGTTGTTTGAAATATATGTATCATTTTGCTCAATAGTTACTCAAGTCTGACCATTAAAATCAAGTTTACAAGCAGTTTAAGGGCACCGCTTTATAAATTACATTTAAAATGAATATGAAAAGAACACAAGGGTACTTCCCTTGTTAAAATTCCATCTTCAACTTAATCCAAGGCAGGCCGTTTTCACATGAGTTCAGATCAAAGAATGGATCATAAGCTTCTTTTTGTAATGATGAGATATCCAGGCTATTCTATGTGCAAGGTCAGAAGGCAATTTCCTTCTTTCTGAAATAGTGAGGAGCTGTGTCTGTGCTCAGGACAACATGGGACCACAGCTTGCTTTAATCCAGCTAGTGATTTAGCCTTTCATTTCCTTGCTCTCTCTTTTCTTTTGTATGCCTTCAAAAATTAAGCAACCACAGTTGTGTTTTATATCCCTTAAAAAACTGCCACAGTTCTGTATAAGGATAGAAAATCTAGGAGGATGAGAAATACATCCAAAGATAATAACTAAGGTTTGACATTTTTTTCTGTTGTCACTATTTCAGTTGAGCACAAGGCCTTTTTGTTTGTTTTGGGAGATTTATTTTCTTTTTAGATCAAAATATTTTTATTTAGAAAGTTATAAAAGTAACATTATAATGATGTAAAAGTCTCTTATACCAACACACTGTGTTCTTCATCCCATTCAGATACAACACTGTTTAGGCAATTTCATATTCATATCCTCTGCTTATTGATCAAACTACTGTAATAGGTACAGCCATCAATTATAAGCTTACATACCTTACGTGCTGATCCTAGATATTCAGAGCTGAGCATTGGTCAGCTACATATGTGCAGAGATGATGTAGCACCAGTAAACACAAGAGAAATGTTTCCACTTGCGCCTTGCTTTGCGGGGAGTAGAATTTGAGCTATGAAATGTTGCTTGGTGATGATCCCTGTGTGTTTCACTTCCTGTGTGTGAGGAGGTTACCTTTCTACTCTGCGTTACCTTTGATGTCCTTACTCACAAGAATGAAAATTGGAAAAATTACAGTTTTCCTCCATCTTACTATTTATACCTACGGAGTTAACACACTGGCAAGCATGTTATTGTTGGCCACTTTGTGATTTAATTCTTCTGGTTAGTGTGCTTAGTTAGGTAGCAGAATGGTTTCATCAGGCTAAAACCTTGACGTAGAGGATAAAACCCCCATATTTTGGTTGATGAGGTCTACAAAAACATCTGCTACCTTTTGGCAGTGATATGGTAACCAATTTCACAGGTTTCTATCCCCAGTGCAGAGAAAATAACTGTGCAAATTTCATCTGAAAGCCCAGATCAGCTTGTATGACAATCTCAATACATTTTGAAGTTCTTCATGTGCAGTGGATACAGCTGACAAACCAACCCTGTTGATGATTGTGCACTAAAATACACAGCTTCAATACACTGTGTAGCAAGAAGCTGGTACTATGATCATTGCCACAACTGCCTTCGTTGCATATCTTACCTTGAATATTCTGATCCTGAGGGACCATAAACGTAGGTGGAACAGTCTTGGAAATATATCAGCTCTCATCTCACTTGTACTCAATATCCTTTGCTATCAGGTATTGTTTCTCTGAAACGCTCAAATTTCTCCCTGCTTTTTAAGTAATCTGGTTTAATTTCTTTCTTTTTTTTTTTTTTTTCTGTATTTCAGGACATGTGAAACTAGATGACCTTAATATGCCAGTTGTAGACCAAAGACCGTTAATGTTCATTGTCTCTTTACCCTGTTGTTTGTTGTCCCTTTAAGAGCTATCGCCTCTCATGAGTTATTGTCCAGGAAGGAAGACAACTTCTGTCACTTGGAATACTGGAAATTGAGAGCATGAAACTCTAGGGCAAATAATTCTCTAGCATTGTTTTCTGGTGTGGAAGAGGAAGGGCTCCAGTACTCTGCTGAAAGCCTCTGTTTTTTTCATATACATTTACCAGTTAAAACACAACATGGAATTCTGTGCTTGGTCTTTTAGATTGGTGTTTTGTTTTGTTGGGGTTTTTTTCTGTGCGACAAATATTTCACATTTTCTCTGTTCTGTAAGAATTACCACTGGTTGGTGGGAGAATGTCATTATCATTTCAGAGTGCTTGCACAAAGTTCTTTATGTTACTTATTGATCTTCTGTACTTTTGTAATTTGAAAGCATGACAAAGTGGGAAAAGGTTCAGTTGCTTTATATCTGTTCTGGCAAGGCTACAACTTGTGTTTCATTTTGGGGGTGGGTGCTCTCAATGTTCTTTTTAGCATTTTATGGAAAATTAGCAAGCCAGTAGAGTAAAAATCAATTAACATGTAAACTTTTTTCTTTTACAAAACTGATTATGGGAGACTAGTACAATCAACAAATCAAATTTGCTGTTGGAGTCACATTGATTTTGCTTAGTTGATTAAATTGATCTTTTAATGAGTTAGTATCTGTGTGAAATTAAATCAACAGCATCCAGTTGTAGATGGAAGGAAGATTCAAATTATGAAGTTGTGCTAAACAGCCACAGAAGTGCAAGGTTTATAGCCAATTCTTCAGCCCTTCAAGGCACAGCTGTTCCAGTCAGATTTGTTTAATAAGTTACTTTTATTTTCTTTTTTTTTTCCTACTTGTTCTGCTGTAGAGAATGTGGGATTCACAATGCCAAAAATAAATGTTTACAGTGTAAATGTTGATGCAGCCAAGCTTCTCAGTTAGCAGCTTTTGAGTTCATAGAGAGTAATAAGCATTTGTAAGATGTCAATAATTCAAATTTAAATTATGCTTTTAAAAATGGTCACATGAAGCATACCTTGCAAGTTTTATTTCACTGACTCTAAGGAAAGTGCAGGATGTAGAGATCTGCATTGTAGATATCTAGCATTAGGTGGGACTTATCAAAATGGCTCAATTTCTTTTTTCCAGAAGATTAGTTTCACAAAAACATATTCTTGCTGTCTCCAATGAAGCATGTTTATTGAAGGTAACATTTGCTAAAATGTAGACAGTAAAGTGTTAGCACTTTTTAAGCCCCAGATGTGTATTCACACCTTGTGAAGTGTTACAGCAAGATCAGGAATAAGGACGCAGAAAACTCCAGTGCAGTAAAATACAGAAGACAAGGAAGTGGCATTTGAGAAAAAAGGAACAGCTCCTTTTCTTGGATGGAATTGAGCTCCTCAAAAGTAGTAACACAAGTGAGGGGGGCTCCAAGTGTGTTTCTGGTTTGCAAATCCAGCTCATATTTTTCTTACTGCATAGACCATAAAACTGCAGGGGTACTGGCCGTTTTTGGTCACAGAGGTCTAGAAGAAATGCATGATCTCTGGAGCATAGACTGACATTTATGGTTGCAATCTCATGTTTCCTTCTCAAAGAGGGTCTAAGCAAATCTGAGTATAAATCTTGTAATCTAGGTAAAGTGGCCCGATTTGGAATAAGAGCTATGAATGTAAGTACTACTACATTCTACATGGAGGAGGACAGTGGGACTGTCAATGAGTTTTAGTATAGCAAATAACTTTTCCACCCTTTTGGTAATTTAGCCGGTTACTTTTTTTTTTTTTTCTTTCTTGGTTAAAAGGGAGATCATGATAGTTCCCTGACACCTTAATGAACAGCAGAAGCTCCCCTCTGAGAGGGAGACCTCGTCAATGCCAGCACCATGGGAGAAGTTCCCATGAGAATTTGGACTTCCTTAGTGAGTACACCCTGTGCCTCAGGTCCTCCAGAAACCACATCCTAGTTTCTTTTCTTATGAAGGTATGTGTTTAAGACATTTCCCGTTGTGCTGATGGATGCCCCTAGTTGATACCTTCACCATTGTAGCAGAAGCTCTGGTGTACAGCATTGATTCTAGAAGAAAAAGAAATGTTCTGTTTATTTCTTTTATGTGACTTATCTATTGACTGTCAGCTGTATTGACAGAAGGCTGCTTCACCAGCTCAGCTGTACCTCCACGAGGGAAGGCTTGCAAGCTGTATCAGTATTTTGTCAAATATTGAATTATTCAAATAAATGTATGTAAATCTTCAGATAGATTTAAAAGCTCAAGAGTAAATATTCATCACTCCTAAGATTAAGGAATCTAATCATGTTTTATAAGAGATGTACTTGTGAACTCCAACTTTTTCTTACCTCGTACAATAACTTTGTAAATGATTCAGAATAGGAGATTTGTATTCATTTTGTTAATGCACTCTCTCTGATATAACCATCCCTTGTGAAGGATGCTTACATTTTCTTGACTGTCATTCAGCTGGCCAGCAGATAACCTTCTTATACTAACATTCTCCAAAATTTTCCAAATAAAATTTATCCTTATCTAAGCTCCAAAATCTGCTCTGAAAGCTATTCTTCATGCAGCTGAGAGCTAGTGGCAATACTTTCTTGCTGATACTTTTTTTTTTTCTTAGGAAAAATAAGTAATCTGGTTGGAAAAGTGCAAAAAATACAGCATTTGAATCCTTCAGAACTCAAGTATAATTTTATTCACATAGACAAGCTTCATTAAAAGAATGTTAATATTTTTAACCTAAGGCAGTGAAAGCAGAGAAACATAGGAAAGGATTAAATGCCAAATGAGTATGCACAACAGGTAATGCTAAGCAGGTTTTCCTGGCCATTGGAGATTTATCCATTAATAGTTTTAGGCTTAATGGTAAATCATAAGATTTAGAGTTTGTATGGGAATGATTCAGTTTTAATTTGTTTTACAAGTTCCACCATAAACATAAGACAATTGGAAACAAAACTGACTCCAACAAAGAAACTCAGTCAGCCTGCTTCACCAGCACTGTAACATTGCCTTGAGTTTGCAGAATGCTCCTGTGTCATGTTCTTTCCTAATGTGAAGCAAAGATCCCATTATACCTCTGTTGAATCATGTCACGAGGAACTGAAGCGGCTTCTACTGTCAATTAAAATCTCAAGTATAGTGGGATTTCTGAGAATGACAAAAGATCTCCTTCTGAATTAAAGGAAAACATCCTGACATTTCTTATTTTTAAAATGAACTCATTTTTATGCCAAAGAGTAGGGCAAACAAACATTAATATATTGAAAACTAATACATGGGCATATACCAACTGTACACACTTTAATTAGAAAAATGTAAACTTATAAAAGCAAAGCCCCAAAACCAACAAAAGATTGTCACCAAGAAGAAAAATGATATTTTCTGAAGGAATATTTGCATGGCCTTTACAAGGCAGAGGGGTTTTTTACCCTGTTGTATAGTTATCATGGGACTTTTTATACTTAGACTATACCATTGCAGGTGCTAGTGTGCCATTCATGGTAAGACAGTTGCAGTGATTCATGTTGAGGTCCTAGATCTTTAGCAATTTTGTTTCATGGTGTGCTTTCATACACACACGGAGCAAGTACAGAACACAGGAAAGTCTTTAACTCTGTTGGGGCCAACCTTTCCATCTGGTCTCCCCTTCTGCTGCAGTACATAGCATGCTCTTCTCCCACTTGTACCCACACCCATCAGACTCTGTGCACCATCCAGTTCAGCAGATGTACTCAGTCCCACCACTGCAGCAGACTGAAAATGGAGTGTTCTTTTTATTAGTTTGGGTTTGGTTTTTTTTAATTCTTACTTCCACTTTTTTTGTTCTTGTTGATTTAAAACTTGTGCATTAGAAGTTTCTTTCTGACTAAAAGCTAGATAAACTTTTCTATTCATAAGCTTAAAATACTGTTGCTTTAAAATACAGGACTAAGTCCATCTCCAGTGTAAAACAGTAACACAAAGCAAAAAGTGCAAGCAGTGATTAAATTGTAGGGATCCAGGATAAACATTAGTGTTACACTGAAAGTATAGGAATTCTTACCTTGAAAGTTCATATGAGGAATTAAGATGCTGAACTGAATATGTGTTAGATTGTAGACATCTAGCCTTTGTATGCATTACTGTATGCTCTCCCTTTACATTATTTTCTGCTTTCTATTCCTGTGTAGGGCTGAGTGTAAATCTCCTAATGAGATGTTTGTTTCTTTCTACCAGTCTATCCTTCTATTCCCTTACATTATACCACTACAATGCAATTTCTCCAAGTGTTTGTTTTTCAGATTATTGAAGTTTTAGAAAAACTGAAACAGGTGTTTGCAGAATCCAAGAATTCCTTCAAAGAAAATAAGAAAAATTGATGCGCTTTTTTTTTTTTTTTTTTCTAATAGCAAAAAAAGTAAATGAGGTTATTTCAAATTGGTCAGGAAGATTGCATATTGTATTCACAGAACAAATAGCTTTAAAGGAGGATGGCTGTAATGTACTCTTCTGTGTTTACAAGCCAGGCTGTCACTTGGGAAATTTCTATCTATTGTTCCATTAACAAGCAAGAAAATAACAGACCATTGCAAGAAGAGGAAATATTCAGTATGGGTAAGACTTCCAATTAACTTGGCTAGCACAGGTATTACTGAAATTTGGAACCAATATTCAGGCTTCACAGTGTGTTGCTAGATACATTTTTTGCTAGGTAGTAGCTGGTTTACTCTCTATAACGATGCTTCCCGTTAACATACCATTCATGAGACCTTGCTTTTAAGAAGTTTGTTGTGCAGTATGCTTGTATACATACATGGAATTTGCCCCTCTTGGCACAAGAATTTGCATGTGGGCTTTTTGTTGACTATCATCTAATAATTGTAGTTTACAAAACACCAGTTCGATCACACCAGTTGTAATATCTCCACTATAAATAATTAATAATCATCAACTTGATTTTAAATTTGCATATTTGTGTAATTGTGTAGGGAAAGAATTTAAGACATATGTTCATGCTGCTTTTTAAGCAACTAGGATCTATATGTCTATTTTCTGTGCAGCTTAACCAATGTATGCAATGTCACGCAATCACACATTTTTATCCCTATGCCCAAATTCGTACTTATCTCACATTTTTCCTTCTACAGAAGGATGTCTAGCCTCTGTGTACATTAATGATACTGTTCCTTAACAGGCTTCTATGGCTTCTACTCCTGGGTAGGGCTGAACAGCAACTTCAAATAAAAAATCTCTTAATGAAATGTATATTTCTCTTTACCTGTCTGTCCTTGCTTTAGCTCTGGTGTTCCTTGCACTCTTCCAGGATGAATCCTTCATGACTCAATTCACTGAAGCAGCACAAAATACCCCTCTTCTGGACATAGTTTAAAGGCATGGTTTGATCCAAACTTATTGGTTTGCTCTGCTCAGATGCAGAGCTTCAACTCCTGCCCCCAAAAGCCTACCTCCTAGTGCTTTGCTCACACCACCCCTCTTGTGCCACTTGAATGCCATCCACAGCAAACCAGTTCATTTCACTGAAATGGCATGAAACTTGGTAAAATCTGCTTAGATAGACCTTGTAACCACCTTTTGCACAGTTCCCTGCATGTATCCCTCTGTGAATAGCACATCAGAAAAGGGCTTCTGACTTTTGGTGAGTTGCCCCTGACATGATGCTGTGAAGTTGTGCACACGACTTGATGAAAAAAATAGCAAATTATGGCAAACTAGGAGGATGTAAGAATTTGTCCCAAGTCCATCTGAAAGAAAAAAAAAAAACTATAATATAACACTATTCTGAATTTTCCTTAAACACTTTCACAAATGTAGCTCATAATAATACAGAGAACCTGTCTCAGCATTTGTTATTGTCCCCTGAACTTTTAAAACTAATCTTGATCCTCAAGGCTTAGAATATTGCATCCCACTGATTTAAGCAGTTTAGAAATATACAAACCTACACCTCCACAGCTCTAAAACGTTAAACCTCTAAAGCTTTTAGTGCTACTGCCTAGAATCAATGTTTCATTTCCTAAGCTCTGTAGTAACTGGTGTATTTTTTGGCTAACCTGGAGTGATGCAGATTGCTCATAAAGTACCAGCTGCTTTAATGTCTCTCTTGATAAGGCCATCCTATTAGTATGTGGGAAAACATAGTGATTTAGTAGTAAACTTTAAAAAGAAAGGTGACATTAATAAGCAGCGATAGCAAAAAAGAAGCACAGTATGTTGAAAAATAAAAAGTATTTTCCTTCAGAACATGGACATATTTTAAGTTTACATCTGTCTAGATGCTTTAGACAACATACATCTCATGGGCTGGTGTTGTGCTTGTTTACATTGCATGCAGTTCTACCCATCTCTGTGAGCTTACACCATCTCTGGGGTGTAGACCTGAACCATCAACCTCTTCTGAGCTCTATAGCAACGTGGAGTTCCCTTTCCTTTTGGAAGGGTTCCAGAGAATTAAATGGGGCATCAGCCTTAGGCAGTGCTGGGTGCCCTTAGGCAGGGCTCATGACACCTTTCTGCTTGTTAATCTGGTCATTGCAGCAAACAGGAGAAAAGAATCTTGCTTTCACCATTAACTTGAGGGGGATATTCAAACATACTCTAAGCATTCAAGAACATAGGCATGCCTAAATAAGAAATAATATATTTCTAAGATACTTTTAGATTCTTTTGCCAGGGCAACAAATTGTGGAATTTAATCTAAAACTGAATAATGAAAGTGCTAGGTTGCCTATCATAAAATCCACTTTTTGTGTGTTAAGGTAACAGTTGTCAGTCTGACTTCTGGCTGATGATTATTTTTCCAAGCTTGACTCACAAAAGGAATGGACATTTCTTCCATCTGAACATCAATACTTTCAGGAACTGATATGGAGGTAAAAAAATTAATCTGAATAAGAACTAGGCAGATTTTGGCATATATCTAGCCTAACGTAAAGACTGTTTAGGTTGCTGTAACATTTTCTTTGGCCTGCCAAAAAATTGGCTACCTTGTGTGGGCTAATATGATTTAAATAATACACTTTTTTCTTTGTCAAATTTAGGCTCGTGGGCTACTGGTGAAGGTATAAAGAAAGGAGTTTTAGTTTAAGGATTGCGACACTTATCAATGTAATTATTCTATGTTTCATTTTTTAATGAAAATCACTCAGTAAACTAAATCTTCTGTACTCTAATATTTTTTCAGAATTTGTGCTACCACTGCAGACTGCTTGTATGAAGAAATGGAGGAGGCTGCAAATAGGCCTGTCGTAGCAGAATAAACAGAAAACATAGAAGTAATTTATGTTACAGCAAAACTGATACCCGACACAGCTGATTCATTTGTACCTAGAAAAAAAATTAACATTGCAGCTATCTTCTACCACTACCAAAAGCGTGGCAGAGGGAGGAAGGAATCCCTGTTCCATTTTTATATTGTAATTTCCCAGTAATGCCAGACATGTTCAGAAGCTTGTCTGTCAGACAGCCATGGAGAATCATTTAACTTTGAAGCTCTCATCCTTATCAGAGTCACATTCATCTGCTTGGACATTGCAAATCAATATCTGTGAATGATTTGGGGAACATTGTGGCAAAACAGTGCCTCAGAACATCGCCCTTAATGAAGTGCGTATTGTGTGTGTTTTTTGAAGTTGCCTAAATTAATGTTTAATTCTAACTACACATTTCTGTGGGTATCTATTTAAATTTGGGTTTAGGCAGAATTAGTTTTGAACTAGAGGACTTGCTATATTTAGAAATTATGGCACTTTTCAGTAGAGTTATGTTGATGACTTTGTTTCTGTAAGTTCATTCTGTGTTATTTATATCTTCTGCTAAAGAGTACAGCCTGTATTCAATAGCTGTGCTTGAACTACAGCATATAAAAACATCATTGATGCTTTAGAAAAACTATCAATCTTGACTTGACTTTGTTGGCAAAATGTAGCACTTTTTTTTGCAGTAGTTAATTACCCTCCGTGGTTAAAATGAAATACATTAGTAAACAAACCTGCCTTCTGCCCTTTCTGAATTTATTTATATTCAGCTTTCAACCACTGGACCTTCGATAATTAGGCAGGAGATAAACTCTTCTACTGTCAAATGTCTGCTTCACATATTAGATGTGAGACAATGATTAAGTCCCAACCTCTTAACCTTCTCTTTGATGAGCTAAGTAGATTAACCTTCTGGAGTCTTTCACTAGAAGGCATGTCTTCTAATCCTTTAATCATTCCCTAGGCTCTGTTATGAACCTTGTCCAGTTTCTCAGCATCCTTCTTGAAATTTGGATGCTTGAAATAAGCACACTGTTCCAGCCACAGTTACAATGGTGCCAAACATAGAAGTAATACATTATACTTCTATCCTCCTCAAACAAGTCTTATGAGTAAATTAGGAGTTGGCCTGTCTCAGTTTATACAGGTGATACACAGAGACACCATCTTACCCTTGAGATTTATTGTCATCCTTTTTGCCATGCTACATCTGTGGTAGCATCTTGATTGTTATTCACAGGGCTGCTATTCTTCAGCCTTGCTGGAAAGGGGCTTAGTGGGTTTGGCAGGTTTCAATTTAGCTTTCACATAGCGCTCTTCACTTGGTGGTACAACTCGTAAGATAACTTTTTTCTTTGATGATGCTCCATTCTAGAGCAGATTTGTAAGCAGCTGTGGCAGTGGGTTGACATTTTAAATAACCACATTGAGCTTCCTTCTAGTAGCAGGATGTCTGCAAACAAGGAAAAGGCAGCACCCTAAGCTGTTTGCAGCTTTGTTCATGGATCCAAATCTGGTTCCTGGACCAGGATAGTAGGAAAACACAACCACTGTGTGTTAGAGCTCTGTCAGGGCCATATCCCAAGATGGAGGAGTGGCTAAATCAACACCTGGGTTGTGGTGTTTAATGACATAGTTTAGTGGTGGACTTGGCAGTGCTAGGTTAACGGTTGGACTCAATGATCTTAAGGGTCTTTTCCAACCTTAACAATTCTACAATTCTGTCACGACACAGAGTTAATATTTTAGTCTTGATTTTCTTTCTCAGTTCTGAAAGAGCTGCAGATGTTTCATGGTGCTCCTTTCCAGTATCACCTCATACTTTTTAGCCTTTTTTGTTCCCATAGTGTTCTTAACACCCATAGATCTCTTAGGGTAGAGGAGGTAAAGTTCAATTCCTGTTATTGACACTTAACCCTATCATATTTTGGGCCAAATTCCCAGGTCATTTTAAAAGTCTGAGGGTGAAATCAAAGCTTTGATGAAGTCAGAAGGTGCTCTGCTGTCAGTATGGCCAGGACTGAGCTCTTCCCTCAGGTTTTTCCTGAAAAATCCTACAAGAAAGTCATTTAAGTAACCAGCTGCCTATGGCTGTTTATTTTTTTTCTCTTCTGTGTTTTTAAGTTGAAGGTAACAGTTGAAGTGTAGACTAGTTGTTTCGACTTTTACACTGCCTCTAGCTTTCAGGGGAGTGGTGGCGCTCAGTTCAGTGCAAAGACCAAGTGTACCATAGAGTGCTTTACTGTTCATTGTCAGGAATGTGTGGTTTCATGAGGACAACTCAAGGAAGGTCAGTTATTGGCTTCATTCACCACCAATTGTCCCCAGTGGAAGGGAAGGAGAGGGTAGCTTGCATTGGGCTTACATAAATAAGATGTAGAGAATAACATGTCTGAAGCTAGTATGTGCATGTAGGATGCAATTAAAAATACCATCACAAATTGAATAAACTATGACAAGCTGAGGGGTATTACAAATAATTTGGCTAGAAGATGTGTTGCGGTAGGATTCACTTTAATGCAGGAAAGTGTCCATTGAGCTTCTAACATACAATTCAGTTTTTCTACATACACAGTTGTACAAATGTCCTTCCAAAGTTTTGTGAAAACACATTCTTGTTTTAAAGTTGAATAGTATCCATGATGGAAAACTTAAAGAAATCAAAGAATAATCAGAATGAGAAAACATAGAGTTGCAGACACAGCTACTCAAATGTATTCATTTTATCAAGCTTGCAGTGACTCTGAGAATGAATGAATGAATCTATGACCAGTAACAGACACAAAGGGGACAGACATCAGTTTTTCAGATGCCTTGTTGAAAGATAATGGGAAATGCTGTGGGAGATTCAGAGATAAAAGAGATTGCTAAGTGCATTATTTTTTTCATATCCTCATTTAAATATATGGATCATTGTAACATTTACTGTACATCTTAGAAATTTTATTTTTTTTAGGAAAGCATCTGCTTGCCTTGGTTTCCTTGCCACTTTTAATTAACAGGAAAGTAGCAATATTTCTGGGTTTTTCATCTTACGGTTTTCTTCTTTCAATAGTAACCTCTTATGAGGAAGCAATCAGGGAAAAAGCTAAGAGCGTTCATCAACTCTATATGGTTTAAAATCAGTCTTTGCAAATGGGAATGGTCAGTAATTTTGCAGAAAAGAAGTCCATGCGTGCAATAATGAACTGTTGATTAAGTGACTGATTACAAAATTTTGCAGTCTTTATATTTTTCAGATTAATTTGTGTTCAGAAACTGATACACATTTTAATTAGTGCTGTTATCAGAATTTACGCTGTCACATTTGTAAGACACTCCAGCAAGGGGCAGTGCAGGACATAGAAAGCAGTCTTCACAGTAAATCAGCTCCTCCCTAGAGAGGTTTGAATCATGTTTATTTCAGAATTTCAGGCTTCGTAGAAGTTGGAGCAAATGAAATTAATTTTAATTTGAGGAAACACTCTTTTGTTACTGGTCCATATGCAGTTTCTTAGATGGTGTTGAAAAGGCAAAAACCTTTCTTAAAGGCTATTAATGATTATATATAATCTCTTAGCATTTGTAATAAAACATTAAGCATGTCTAAGACAATGGAACACAAGATCAGGGCTGCAGAACCACACCTGTAGATTACTTTTTACCTTTTAAAAAATGACCCGAAAAATTTTTAATATTCTTGCAGATAGATGAAAGTAATAACACATTCTGTATATATCCTGCTACAAGAAGACAGGCAATGATTTGCAGCTTTATGCAAGCCAATAGAAAATGTCAAAAAATGTCAAAATTTCATTCA
The DNA here is from genome assembly GCA_033439905.1 of Ceryle rudis. Classification (NCBI taxonomy): domain Eukaryota; kingdom Metazoa; phylum Chordata; class Aves; order Coraciiformes; family Cerylidae; genus Ceryle; species Ceryle rudis. The sequence continues at coordinate 3,045 of JAAGNO010009856.1, read as the reverse complement.
GAAACATTTATGGCTCTAAACAAGACCTGCAAAGAAATTTTCATCGTACAAAGCTATTTTCCATCTTGGAAAGCTTTTCAGCCTTGTTCTTACTCCTTGCAACCTGATGGTGCCAATGGGGCAAAACAGGGCAGAAAACAGCGTGAAAGTTGTTCCAGGGTGTTTTGCACCTTGGCTTACATTTAGCTCCAGATTTTCTTAGAGCAGTAACTAACCTGATGATTAATAGTGAATTTTGAAACATAGATGTCATAGAATCCGAACTATATTTCTCTATCAAATTCTGAGCTTGGCCAAGCCATTTTTTAAAACTAGCAACCTATTTGCTAATGGTGCAGCGGTCTATGAAATATCAGATTGAGAAGATGGAACAGAAAAATACAAGCATGTTTTAAGGTAAATTGGACATCCTGTTTGTAAGAGCTTGGATAAATTCACCTTGTCAGAACCAGTAATGTCACTGACCTAGGAATCTAATTCCAGTTGTCTCATATTATTTATATTTATTTTACTGTATGAATGCAAGGATTCTGCATTCCTCCAGTTTGATTGAGCCTTATCTTTATTTTAACCCAGGAACTTGTGTTTTCCATTTGAGAAATGGAATTGGGTAGGCTAATGTGAGCTTAGCATAGTTCTAAGAGTGAAAAACCCAGGTGCCTAGATTTTTTGAGGATGTGCAAGCTATTTTAAAACATGCAGATTTTGTACACCACTTGTGATATAGGCTGTGTGTTAACTGTGCCCAACGTCCTGCCACTCATTATAATTCCTCTCTTTGAATCAAACTCTTCACAATGTTTCGGTTTTAGTAAGAAGTGTGAATTTCCTCAACAGGTTAGGTTTTAGTCCTGAGTGTTGGTACAGCAGGTTTGTACCTTCATCTGCAGTCAGTAATGGGTAGAGGGCCCTTTCTAGTAGCAGAGCATTAACACCACTCAGCGCTTCTGACCCTAAAAAAGAAAAAAATAACAGAAGTCAATTAAACTTATTCTCATCATTGTGTCAGATCACTAACAGTTCATATTTAAATAGATCTTGCAGATCAGTTAGTAATAAAGCCTTAATGGCATCAGTTAGACAAGCTCCAGGCCATTGCTGTGCTTGTAGAAAGAAGTTGTCTCACTCCTACAGTTTTATTAAAATAAAACACGACTTGCAGTGAAGCTGACAGCTGAGCAGTTAGGCTACAAATCAGACTGTGATGCTAGGGCAGACCAAATGAATATTGCCATTCGGCTTGTCAAAGGCAGGGTGAAAAACAAGGCTTGATGAATAGTGGAGTTTAGCTCATGTAGAGCAAGGATGCAAGAGCAGCATGGGGGGCCTCAGGCTGGCAGTACCTACAAAAAGTCATGTTGTGGCCCGTTAATTTTAACATGTCACGTGAGTGTGAGGCTTTAATTAACAAAAATATTCCAGAAATTGAATTATGGATATTCAAAATAGAGGTGTTTAATTAATATTTGGAACGGTGACAAGCAGTCAATGTAAACAGAGCTGAACCAGGACTGTGAGCTTTTTCTCTTGGCATGTGAGTTTATGGGCTAATGACAGCGTGTCTGGATGACATTCATGTATGGAGTTATAACCAGAAGGGTGATTTTAACCAACAGTCTTTTGCTCTGATCAGATAATGCTGATAAAATGAGTTCTCTGCACCTATTTGTTTGAAGTAATAGGTGATCCCTTTTGAGCGATTTTTAGCATGTAATTCCGGCTCTCCAGGGAATGCACTTTGCAGACTTGTGTGGCAAATGTAATTGGCACGGTAGTAATGGTGTCTTCTGATTTTCTTCTTTCTCATCTTGATACATGCCACAGAAGTATCTCTAGAATAATGTTTTGAGCACTCAGAGTCTGAGTTTTGAGAAGATTTTTAATTTATTACCAGGGATAGCCATAATTATTTTCCAGATCAAGATGCTTCAGACACAGAACTGCCTCTCTTCACAACAGTAGAAATGTTGTCAGTGAAAATAAGAGCAGATCCAGGTTAAAATAAAGGTATCATCACTGTGTAGTATGATTTGAGTTTTCTATTTTTTAATTAAGGTTATGGTAAAGCTGCATAATTATTACTTGCATATAGAAGAGGGAAGGGCAATGTGTGCTATAAAGGAGTTCAAGAAAAAAATCAGTTTTAAGAACCTAGAAAGATTTACTAACTTAAACAGCATCAGAGAACAATAGTTGAATTACAAAGAGAAGCAACAATGAGAATCTCTACAGAAGACTGCAAGCGATATATGCTAGTAGTCTTTGTTTCTCTAACTTGTAGAAGGTACAGTGGCCATAAGCAAATTAAAACGCAGTTCTGCCTGACAAGAGGATGGTGAGCACCAGTCTCAGCTGTGTGTTTGCACTGCAAACTGGTAATCCAGGGCATGCACCCAGCAGAACTATGGTGCCAGGGGAGCACCTTCATTGCAGCCCACTCTGTAGTCCTGCGGACAAGACGTGTTCAAACCTCTTATGCTTCAAATCAGATCAGCCAGCTTTGCCTTGGTTTGCAGCCAAGGCATGTACTCTCTGTCACTGCTGTTTTCATGATTTCCAGTGCCCTTGTAAATTGGCAAACATACTGGAAATGTCTAAAATTCTCTGTTTTTCAGAATTCTTTTAATATCAACACTATATGAAGAAAAAAGCCCAGTCTCCTAAGTGGCTTTGTCTCTCTCCATCTGGACTGCCCTTTTAGTAGAAGAGTGAGATGTTTGAATAATATTTTAACAGCAAGATATTTTAAAGGTAGATCAATAGCAGTGTCCCTTTAGCTAATACATTGTTTCAACCTTTCTAGCATGTTCTTATTAAAAATTATTGTATTAAGAAGTATCTAGTTGAATAGGTTGGAGCTATTACTATGTTGTCTTGTATGTATACACATAAATTTATTTCTCCATCCTATAAACGAAGTAACTGTTGCATAATAATAGTAATATTTTTTTTGTGTGCCTAAGATACCATAATGTAAGATAAACAGAATTTCATTCTGGATGAGATTTCACTGAATATTTTTGAATACACGTCAGCAATTCAGAT
>JAAGNO010009855.1:0-14754 GCA_033439905.1 Ceryle rudis | reverse complement strand
ATGGGGCCCAGATGCAGAGCCTAGGGCCCGTTGTGCAAGGCATGATGCCCAGTGCATGGTGCAGAGTGTGCAGTGCAGGGTGCACATGGTATGGTGCCCGGTGTGCCCGGCGTGGTGCCTGGTGTGTGGTGCACAGCGTGCGAGGCACCGTGTGGGCTGTGTGGTGCGCAGCACGCAGCACGCTGACCTCTCGCTGCCTCTGGCCCTGAGCAGGGGCCAGCAGGGGAAGTGCTGCCGGTCCCGCTGCTTTCATCAGAGATCTGGAGCGCCGAAGCCTGCCCAGATCCTAATCAGTGTGGGAAAGCAACGGCAGGCCCTGCTCTCGCCCTGGCCTGCTGGAGACACCTTTTATTTTCATAAACTTTATCGCAACCCACAGCCTCTGATAAACCACCATAAATAAACGGAAGGGAGCGTGGCGGCTGGCCAGGGCCGCTCACAGATGCACGCGCTCGCTGCCGCCCTGCTCCCGGGGGGATGTCCCGTCACACGCCAACTTTCAAAGCCTTCTTTTTATTCCCCCACCGCCACCCAGCACAGGGAAACCCACATGGCCTTGCTGTTGGGGAACCAGCTGGGCAGCTAGCGCCCGATGGAAAATTCCTGCCCTGCCTTGGCCTTCCCCAGTGACCCCATCCTGTTCAAGCCAGGGTCCTGCTCCCAGAGATTGGCACGAGCCCCAGTGAGGCCATGGTGGCTCACAATGCAGCAGACCCCCACCCCAGGACTGGGAGAGGACAGTTTCAGGACAGTTTCATCCTCTCCAGATGGCAAAAAGGGAGCTGCATACCACCAGAGGGCTGAACCAGCAGCAAGTCTCAGTGCCACACTAGGGCTTTGCTGTTGTTGAATTTGAGGATTGCTGAAGTTTGCCAAAAATTAACTATTTGGGCTGGTTTTGGGTTCCCCCCCCCCCTTTTTTTTTTCTTTGCTAAAAAGTTTGGGTTTTGTTTAAAAAGGTTTACATTCTTCTGGGAGCACAGAAAAACAGGACCAGGGGGTTGTTTCCATGCTGGTTCTGCAGACCGACAAAGACAAAAGTTAACCCTTTTCCATTTCTGTTTGGAGCTGCTGTGGGTGAAAGGCAGTCCTGCCTGGGCTGGCAGCTACCCCACAGCTCCCACTGGTTCCCAGCTGTGGGGTGCCCTGTTTTCCTGTAGCCTCATCTCCCCTTCAGCATCCTCCTCCCACTGCAGGCAGGGACTGGTGTTAGACACGTTTCCTTCTGTTTCATTTTGTACCGTGACTAATTTTAAGCTGTACCTTATCGCAGCATTTGCAGAAAGCAAATGGGCACCAGGTTTTTACTTCTACATTTGTCTTCCCTCACTACAACAGGACAAGGTGTCTGGGACCGGTGCAGGAGGGTTTCGGTTATTGCTGGTTTATACCCAGCTTGCACTGCTGTCTGGAAGGGAGGCCACCTGGCTGGTGCTGACAGCTTCTGTTGTCAGATCAGCTGGATTTAATACAGAAATGGCTCAGACCACAGTGCTGTGAATTAAAGGTGTATAAATTACATGCTATGACACGTGCCCCAGAGCTGGTCCGGTCCACTCCAGCCAAGATGTGGTGGGTGCCCATGGGTGACTGTCACCTGCATTTGCTCTGGCACTGCAGGCTCCATGGGGCTGCACAGGAACCTCTCCTGTCTGTGTTTGTGGGGTCAGCAGCATCTCTCGGGACTCCCTCTGTAGCTCCAGGGCTGCAGTGGAGGTGGCAGCAGGCAGCTGCTCAAGGCCCATCCTCCCTTGCCTGTGTCCCTTCTCGGGGGAGCATGCTGCAGCACATTCCGCCCCCCCTGCTTCAGCCTCCTCCTGCCTTTTCATCCTGTTTCTCAAGTTTGCCACAATCCTTTTTCTGTCTGCGGCCCCAGCCTCCTCTGGCATGCAAATTTAATAAATACTCTCTCTGTTTCTCCACGCTGGTCGTTAATGGGACTGCTCAATAGCAGCTTTCCAGCCCCACAGTGAGCCATTGAGAGCTGCTTTTGCAATATCGTCCTGCCCGCTCCCTCTGCACCCATCCTGCGGCACCCTGCCCAGCCCCACTCCCCCCGAAGCTGCAGGCAGGGCGGGTAGAGCACCCAGCGCCTGCCCACAGCTCCCATCCCACAGCCACCACTACTCCATCTGAAGGCTTGCTACACCCCGCTGCTGAAGGAAATTAAATTGGCTTGACGTGTCTCATTCTTGACAAAGCCATGTCAGGTATTACTCATCTCTGTGCTAACTTCCAGATGCTCACAAAACTGCCTCTGATTATGCACATCAGCATTTTTCTGGAATGGGAAGTGCAATAGCTGGGCTGTAGGCCACCCATTCCTCCTTTGTCTCTCGATAAGATGGGTACTGCGGTTGCTGGTCTTGGGATACCAAGAGACCACTTTTTCTGGTGCTCTCACAAGTAACCACCAATGGATCTGAAATCCCAGCAGGAATTTTGATGCTAGTTTGATCCTACGATGGATCAGACCCAGCCAGTCTGAAAACACTAAACACTCTGTGTAACATTTTATAGTAAAAAATATTGAGGGGTTGTTTCTCCTACTTACACACTGCTTTTGCCTCTGATAAAGAGTCATTTTGTGGAGAGAACTACTTTATTTACCAGGCTCACCAGAAGAAAAGCTTGCAAAGACAAACACACTGTCTGCAACTGTTTCCACTCTTGGAAGAACATCCCTTCTGTCAACAGGAACTCTTTCCTGTAGGATGTTCCAGTTATGCTCTATAATCTTTCAGGCGAGGATCTTGAGCTGCTCTGCTCCTCCTTGTGTAATATCTTGGCTCTGAGTCTTGGCTCTGTTGAAAGTGGAAGAGTCTGAGGGCTTTGGGGGATTTGGAGGACTGACCCCCGTGGGACACTATTGGAAAACATTCAGAATTAAAACTATATTTATGAGTCTTTAGAAGGAACATTCAAAGGCTGATGGTTTCTCACCCAGGAGTCCAGCTGGGGAGCTGGGCAGTGTGGGGTGCTGGTCCCCCTTGCAGTGATGGTGCATGCTGAGGTTCTGTCCACAGCATAAGCCACCTCCACATCCTTACCCTGAATCCCAAGGGACTTGGGTTTCTTCTGGAGGTATTGAGTTGCAAGACAATCTGAGGCCCTTCTCCAATGTCCTGCCTGAGAGCCTTCAGAGACGCTCCAATGGGATATGGCATCAACATGATCAAGGAACGTCCTTGAACTTTCCTCCCTGGGGTTTTATTCTTTAAGGTGCTGGCAATGAGAAAACCCTCTTCGTGCCCTTCCCCCACCTCAAAATATCCTTTACAAAAATAAAGTGCCCAAAATAGCCTTAGACATTGCTTGACATTTGCCAGACAGCTGCTCTTGAGAGTGCTACAAAGGTTATGGATTGCTCTCTGCTTCCCTCCTTCTCCCGCCTCACCGCTACCCATGTTAACCTTGGAGCAGGGCCAGGTTTCATGGGAGTCTCGTGGTTTGAAAAAGCCAGATTTGAGAGGAAGCTGGGACACAGGGAGATGTTTGTGGGTCACTGCCTCCTGTTCTGGCTGGGCAGCTCAGAGCAGAGTTGTGGTGACCTCTGGAAGGGGAGCTGCAAACCCTTGCATTTACTCTGACCATGCCTGGGCTGGCAGGATGCTGCTGCAGAAGCTCAGTGTCCACAATGCAGCATTATCCCCACCTATGAAGTGTTTGGCACCTTAACTTAGTCTTCCAGGTGTCTGAAAGCACAGGCAGAAAGCCTGCCCTGCGGTGTGCACCTCATCCTGTGCATCCAGGAACATGATGACACCTGGGTGTACACTCTAGCCAGACCTAACAGGTCCCCAACAAATGCACGGTCAGCCAGGGAGGCCAGGAGGTCAACAGTACCTGGGAAAGTCATGACTCAAAGGAAGACTTGGAAATCATCTTGGATCAAAGCTCAGGTGTAAGGAGTTGTGCAGCCTGGGGAAGGAGCAAGCAGGGTGAGAGAACTGCAAGGACATGGTGATCTGTGCTGGACTCAGCACTTAGAGAAGGATGTGGGGACACAGCGAGAGACCTAAGCAAGGGCCTGACCAGGCAAGCCTTGCAAAAGGGACAGAGCTTAGTGGAAAGAAGGTCAAAAGACAATTTAATTATCTGCAAAAGTCAGAGGGGACCTTCCTTCCAAGGTGGCACGAGTCCTGTGCAGCTTGGGGAGTTTATAATTTTCCTTGGAAGCGCCCAAGGAGAGATGCAGCTGGGGATAGGACACTATCTGTGGCCAAGAGGGGCTTGAAATTGCATAGAAAGTCTCCTCCTGGACTTAGCCAGTGCATCTCATACCAGGACAAGGTCTCATCATCACAGAGTGAGAGAAATCCCTCTTCTGTAGGGCCAGCATTTTACATCATGAACAGAAAGTCACAATCTGGTCCTGAAAAGTGAACGATAAAGAGCTTTTAAATTAAATACATAGAAAAATACTTGAAATTCATGATCTCAATCAAAATGAGAAGTCAGCAGCAGCAAGGCATGACCCAGTTTTTTTATCTGGTACCCAAATAAATATATACATGTATTTTAAGCAAAAGAGTCATCAGCCTTTAAATAGGGAAAAACCACGCACATGGGAAAGAAATTTATCACTTAGGACAGAACAATGTCTTTGAAATGTTAAATGATGTAAAAATTTGTTTTAATACTAGAAAGGTTAGGAATAGCAACTTCACCAGGGTCGTGCTGTGCTGAACTGGAGGTGAAGGGGGCAACCAGCTGTCAGGGAAAAGGGCAGGATCACAGTCAGCTCCATCCACGACCTTACCAAGTCTGGGAGTTATCAAATATTGGGATGTCCTCAGGTGTGGGTTTATTTTCCCTTATCACAACGCCGGGGCTCCCACCTGCACAGAGCAGGGTTGTCCCGCTCCAAGTGCAGCCCTCGGGGCTCTGCTGTGATGAGAGATGAGGATGGGGGGATGCTAGAGGGAGTTGGTGGGTCTGGCAGAGATGCACGGTCCAAAGGAGCCTCATAGGCAACTTGGCTTCCTTGGCTTTTTTTTGACTTTTTTCCTCCCACTTTTTATGTTTACACAAATTAAGGTTTCCAAGGAAATGCTGGTACTGGCTGAGGCTGTGCTGCCAGTTTTCTGAAGGTTTTGTCTCATTTTGTGGGACATGAGACTATTTTAAGGACTCTTCAGATCTCTGAGAAAAGTCACTTTTAAGATGTTTCTCCATGCCTGTTTCTCCAGCCTGCACATTGATTTGTCCCTGCAGTTTCAGCACCCAACAACTTTGATGTCTATGAGTCTGCCACGCTCACCTCTGAAGCATTTCCCATCACATGTCTGTCTGTTTATACCTTCAAGGCACACAGCCACCCTGTTCTGTTTAAGGACTGTCTTGACCACATCAGTAGAGTGAGAATTTCTAAAAATAGATGAACTGGCAAACTTCACAATCTGGAAAATGACATGCTTTTGAAATCTCTGGAAAAGAATGGATTCCTGCAAGTATAGTTTACAAATACTGATTTCATTATTTATGGTAGCTGTAAAGCACGGTGCATTGGGGAAGCATTGTCCCATTGAAGAAGTGTGTTACTCATTACCACGGCTTTAGTGTTCCAGCATGTTCCTCAGCTGAAATTTAGCCAAAAGAACAAGCTGGAGGCATCCACAGGGGCAGCCTGGGGGGAAGCTGCTTCTCATTTTGTGTTGGAAAAAGGCGATGAATAGAACGGGGGGGTTCAGGGGGCCACAGGAGCCTCTGCTAGAGTCTCTTGTGGAACCAGACCAAAAGGCAATGCAAATAAACTAAAAAGTAGAAAATTCACAGATGGAAAGAGAAGGAAATAGTTTTCCACAGAGTGAACATTCAGACCACGACAGCTGGTGGGCCGAGGATGGAGCTGGGTATCAGGGTAGTGGGACACTTACTTCTCTGGCAAAGGCACTGAGGACTGAAGGTTAGGCACAAACCCCATGAGTTTTGGAAAGAAACACCCATGTGTGAAGCAGCCAGAGGATCTCAGATGAGTGGTTTTCCTCCATGCTTGCACACTCAGCACCCTCTCCTCCCATCCCTCTTTGGTACATCCAAAATTTCACATAGTCTTTCCTGTTCTTCCTTCAATATTTTGCTCGAGTGCAGCAATCTCTGACACTTTGTTACATGCTGTTCTAAACAAAGACTACCTCTCCTCCAGTCTTTTGAAAAGCACCCATTTTGCCCAGGAATCTCTCAGGATCCCATGATTTAAATTTCTCTGGGACTGCTGTTTTTCCCCATTCCACTATGTTGTCTCTCACTCACTCCACTTTTTTTCATTCCTGAAGTCACTGGTAGCCAAGGGAACATGCTCCTCTTTATGCCAGCTGTCCTGGTCTTATTGTTTCTTTTAAAAGATTTATTGCATCATTGCTCTCTGTTCCTCTCACTATTTCCACTAGTGTATTTGTAGATGTGGGTATCGCAAAACCGCCTGCACCTGTTCCTCCAACTCCTCCTTCTCCTCTGCATCTTCTGTGAAATCCTCCTGCAGGAATTCCTTGCCCAGGCTTGTATTTCACCCTCGAGCTGTACCTTTGGAGCTCTGAGACCATACTCTGAAGTCTTGGCACTGTAGAAGTGAGAGGTTTCTCAGGAATGTTCTCTAAGGATTCGGGGTCTGCTTCAACTGTTACAGCCATGTATAGATACATGAGTATATATACATATATATATATATATACTGGGGAAATTTCTGACATCCTGCCACAATGGCAAGTGATTGGAGTGTAACTTCTTGGCACTGAGGGTATTGTCCACAGCCACTCTGTCAGTGCTGGTCCTCTGCAGGGCCCCTGCTCCAGCTGCTGTTCCTGAGCACCCACGTGGCCCCTTGCTTTGGGAACACTGCATCACTTTGGTACTGAGGGGATGCTGAGCCTCCTGCATCCTTGACCAGATGGCTGTGCCAGAGTCATTTGCATAGTGGTAGCCTGAATTGGGCTCTTTAGGACTTTTCCTGTTCCTTTTTCAATAGGTGTTTGCTGGGAGGTGTATGATCACACCCATCCATGGTGCTCTGCTGTACAGATGAGAGGGGGCTGTTCCTCCTGTGCACTGAGAAAATCCCTACCATTAGAACACACTCCCCTTGAAAACTTATGGGCTGTGTCCTCAGCGGCTGCCTCCCATGGGCAGTGCAGCTGGGCACGTCTGCCCTCAGCTCTCACCTAGCCAATGACACATGGGGCATAGCCATCCTTCAACACAGTAACACGCTCAGATATCCACCCCATGAGGTTCAGCAATGCACTGGACAGGTCTGAAACCCACTGCAGGGTCCAACACCCAACCAAACTCCCATCGGCAACAGATTAGGACTTACCAGTAAAGGGAGTTTGCACACATTTGGGACCCATCCCCAAGCTACTTTTGGCTCATGTCCCAGTGCTGGGGTATGCCCGCGGAGGTAAACAGCACACCTAAAACAAGGAGTTAATGCCATGCTGGAATTGCTTTCTGATATAACTTTCACATCTGACATTTTATGGCCAGGTAACATTGAAAGGGGCAACTCTCATACCTGGCTTTTTGTCCTCCCTGTGATGTCATGTTCACATGGCCCAGTGCTGGTCCCCACCAGCACAACCCAGGATGCCCCAGGAGCTGTGCAAACAGGTTGCCACTGTGAAGAGATGGACCTCACCTGCAGCCAGACCCTGGGCAAAAGACAGTTGCTCTTCCAGAATGGATTTTCTGGATTTCCCCCTTAAAGGTGGCAGTAAATCCCATCCCAGAGTGGCCCGCTGCTGAAGCAGTCCCACATGAGGTTGAATGGAAAAAGGATTACTCCCAGGGTGGCAAAAGCACCTTCCTTGGCCCATTTGCAAAAAGAGATGACAAGGTTTAAAATTTTCCAGAGAGGGGGAATGTGCACAGCTCCCTGAAGCAGGAGCCACACATGGCACCCATCTGCCTGCCTGACCCTTGCACGTGGCCCCATGGCCTCCCCAGCTTCGGTGTCAGCCGCCGAGCTGGCATCCCCGTCCATGCCTCAGCTGACAGAGGGACAGCAAGGACTTTGCACCATCTGGGCATGGGGAAAGCGTGACCAAGGGACAAATGTCACCCATATGCTGATGGCACCAGACCCAAAGCATGCAGACGGCTCCTCTGGTAGCCCTGGTGAGGCTGCAGAGAGGTAAGAGGACACTGACCTGCTGCCGACAGTTCTTGGCACCAACCCCCTACACCCCTTTCTCTTCCTGACTGAAATTTTTCAGCCTGTGGATGCCACTGTGGCCAGGGCCAGGGGCAGACATCTCACTCCAATTGCACACTGCAGAGCGCTGGAACAGGAGTGTTCTTGCTCTGCTTTCGGGCAGCATGACCCCAAAGCCAGACCTGTCTGCCTCCCGTGTGCAACCTCACCGCTGCCCGCTCCAGCCTACAAAAGGTTTCATGCAGGGGCAGCTGCACAGAGCTGTGTGAAGGTGTCCCTGGGACCAGTGACTCCCTGTCTCAGAGGAGCCAGGCTGCAGCCACCCTTTGACCTGCTTGACTGCCTGCGGCCACACAGGACACAGTATCTCCTTCACCTCCTGCCTGAGCATCCTCTCCTCCCTCTCCCCTGGCCTTTCCATCTCTGCTACCTCTCAAATGCCACCCTCATTCCCAACTGACTTGGAGATGCCAGGTCCCCCTGCCTGGATTTGATCTGTGTTCATGTCTGAGCTGATATCCAGCATTTCCCTCCAGTCTGCCATCATGGTGACACGTGGGGACTGTCTCGTGTTGCAGAGCCCATTGACCACCACCAGCTGCAGACAAGCAGTGTGCGTAAAGGGAGTGAGAAGAGAGTGCTGCTCAGCCCCTGGCAGCTGGTAGCAGCTGGGCAAGGAGGATGAGCAGCAGGCTGGGGATTAGGGCTTAGGGAACACAGACAAGGGGGGTGCCAGGGCCCATGGCCTGGTGGGAGAGCTAAACCTGCCACCGAACCCACTCCCTGGTGTCAGCGAGACCATGCTGGAGGTGTGCAGCTTTTGCTGTGCCAGCAGAGGTGAGGTGAGAGGAGCCGTCAAGAAGTCCAAGTTGCCCCATCACTCTGCTCTCCTGGTCCGTGCCGCTCCTTCCAGCTCAGGGATGGAGACCAGCAGGTCCCCAGGAGCCTGTCCCTGGCCACTCAACAAAGGCTGGTGGGGCTGGGATGATTTGCTCTTCCACCCCTCCCACCTAATCCTGTTGTCCAGCATCCCCAGAGTGGGGCCATCTCCTGTACTCCTCTGGGAGTGGGGGGCTTTGGCTGGGTGGAGGTTTCTCCCTGCAGCTTTTTGGAGCAGGGCCTGGGGCCAACAAGGAAAAAGGGAGCAATAACTTTTCTCTTTGGAGGAGAACGGCTGATGGGTGATTAATGGCCGTGGCCAGACCACTGTGCTTGTGCCATCTGATAAGAGGCCTCCTGACAAAACAGACCTGTTGCTGGGGAATTCATCATGCCTCACTCAGCAGCCATCAGATAAGAGCAGGGCTGGATACCTCCCATTCATCCTCTTCATTCCCACTTCTCCACCCTCTCCTTTCACCCTGTTTGCCAGAGCGTTTCATTCTCAGAAGTGAACTCTGAAGGCACAGGCACACTGTGCATGTGCAGGGAGAAAGAGCCAGAGCCAACCCTTTTTTAGGGTCTAGGGGCAGGGGCTTCCACTCTTGTGCTTTTTATTAGTCCCCTTGTAGGATCTCACCCCCTTTTTTCTCCAGGGATCTCCAGCGACCCTGGAGTCACATTTTCCTCCCCTGCAGGATAGGGAACGGGGAATGGACCTCGTCCGGGATGCAGCACCACGGACTGTACACCAGCCCCACACTGGGACACTTCCCACCACTCTTCTTCAAAAAGGCTTTTGCAAGCAATGCCCTGGAGCAGATTGAATTAGAGCCTAATAAAGCAGTGGTAATTTGCAAACTGGAAATGCTCCAGAGTGCCCAGGACTAATTCATTAAAGTCTTCCTCCTCCCCTGCCTTCCCCTGGAGGTATCTGGTTGAAGGCAGCCGAGCTTTAGCCCTGATGCCCTGGCTTTCCTTCCTTGCCCCAGTTCCCGTGCGTGCTGTTGCTCTCACGTTTTCAAGGAAGGAGCTATTTGTTGGAACACTTTCAGATTAAAGATAGGACTAAAGATTAAGGTTAAAAAAAAAAAAAAAAAAGAAAAGAAAAGAAAAAAAACAACTAGTTTAGCATCAAAGACTTATTTTTGGTTGAAAACTTTTTGCTATTTAAAAAATAGTTGTTACAAAATGCATTTGGTTTTGGGTGCAGCTTTCAAGCAAAAAACAGCTTTTGGTTTTTATCACAGTAGTGTTTGAATAAACCCAGATTTAAACCCAGATTTTTTAAAAGATAACATTTCAGGCCTTATTCCTTTTGAAAATAAATTAGAAACTAGCATAGGAAATATTTTTGAAAATCAAAATTTCTGCCAAAAATGGTTATTTTTGGCCAGTTCAGCCAAAGTCCTTCCTTTTCCAAAGAGTCAAGAGCTCCCAGGACTTGGCAGGGTTGGGGCCTTGTCACAGCATCCTGCTCCTCCCTTGTCCGGTGGGAGAGTGATGGTGACCCCCAGACCTCTCCCAGGGACAGCAGTGACAGGAGGCTGACACTGGGTGACACAGCACTGACACTGCTGAAACCTGCAGTCCCAGGAGACAGTCTCTTCTTCCCTGCAGAGGGGACAATGTCTGCCCCCTGGGGACAGTCACACAGTGTGGGGGCTGCAGGGTAAGGTGGCACCACCACTCCCAGCCAGGCACCCATGAGTGTGTCACCAGGCACCTGATTTTTGCAATTTTGTGGTAGCCAAAGGGCTGCAGGACCTGCTGTCCTGCTTGCCACCCCATGCTGAGTGTGGTGGCACAGGAGCTGCTTGCAGGGGGTTTGAGCCCAACCGCCAGGGGTTCAACACACGACAGCCTCTTGGCCGGCTTTCCCGAGCTGCCTTATGGCAGCAGGTGCCTTGAATCTGAGCTGTGGGCTGAGCTGGGAGTCAAGAGCTCAGGGTGGTTCTGCCATCCCAGCAATGTGCCCGCTAAGCAGGGATCAGCAGCCAGGAGAAACATTATCCCGACGGGCCCCACGAGTGCTCAGCAGTTAAGGTCAGAGCAGAGGGGAAGCTGCCGGACCCCTCGGCCCAACAGCGTTTCCCTGTCGGCATTTTTGTTGCCCTGCCTGCCAGGACTGCTGCCTCCCACTTGGCCGGATAGGAGGGAGCTGGGAGGGTGTGCTCCACGCTGTGCCTTCAGCAGCAGGGCCAGGCTGCTCAGTGGCACCTCCAGCAGCAAGGGGGGAGCCCCAGCCCCACACACAGAGGGGTTGGCCAGGAGCACCCAGCCTGGCGTGCACCTCAGCACCAGACGGTGGAGGGGAGCCCCACTGGCAGCCAGCTGTAGGACAATGGTGCTCTGCAAAAGCCAGGCAGGGGGCACTGTGGAGTGGTGGGATCGGGGCAGGCTGCAGGGTTGTTCGTGGGAGATTTAGGGTGCAAAATGGGCTTACACACACACAGCTAGCAGCTCCACCATGTATCTGTGCACTTAGATGTCACCTGATAAAGAATTTTGAAACGTGGCTAATTCATCTTTAGAGTTCCTGACAACCTTTAGCATCCCCAAACCCCCAAGTTATGAGTTTAAAAACTATCCATCAGCTGCCTTCTCCTTGCTCCTAATTTCTGAGCCTTCAGCTGCCATTGTAGGCTGCTCTCTGCAGACAGAAAGCCGTGGCTGTTGCCTTTGACATGGGATGGCTCTGCCCAGCTCAGCGAGGCAGAGCTGGTCACTGATGGTGCATTGGTAACCATGGGTGCTAGCAGGCTCCTCCATGAATGCAGGGAATGTTTAAGCAAGCTAATTCACTATTCCCACCTTTGCATCCCATGAGATTCAAATGTTGCCCAGCAAATACATCCAGTACATAAACATGGTCATTAGCACTTGTATACATGTATACTGGAGCATGTATGCTCCAGTGAGTCACCGAGGAGAGGCAGAGCAGGCAGAGAAGGGGAGCACTACCTGCCTTTAAGATGGAGCTGGTCCAGCACTAAAGAGATGTGCTGCTGTAACAGAGGGCTGGTTAAAGCTCATTCTCCACATTTCTTCCCGCTTCCAGTGCAATCAAACCACTGCAGAGTGTCAATAAGGGAAATGCTCATTTGAAACCAATCTTGCAAGCCTTGGAAAGATTTGGCTGATCCTTCATGAATATTTGACTGATGTGTTTGGAAAGTGTAACAAAACCCAAATCAGAGAAGGGCTGCAGGAGATGTTTGCTTTTCTTGCTCAGTTCTGGCAAGGAGAAGCTGCTGACCCCAACCTTTCAAGTTCAGTTCCTCCTCATGTGACCTGCCCCACTTCAAGGGCTTTCAGGCAAGGTGTTTAGGTCCACACCTAATGCTAACAGCAAATGTTTTCTCCTCTTGAGATGCCATGCTGGGATACTTGCAGGCAAGCAGCAGAGTGGCAGGTGCAGCTTTTAAGCAGGGTCTGCCTCTGCTTTGAGGAGGGACACAACTTGGATCTGCAGCAGGTGACACGCTGGATGTTTTTCTCACAGTGAGAAAGGCTGTGAGCTGTGGCCAAGCAGTGAAAAATGTGCCAGTGGAGCACTGGAAACCGAGATTCACTCACTGTTCTGGAGCTCACCCACAGCTGAAGGCCAGAGAGGCCATGCTGCTGTCCTCAGTTTCCAGAGATAAGCCCGAACCACCCTGTTCAGTCAGTCCTTGTGTCAGACTTTTCCCAGACCCCAGGAGCAATCATATCCATCATTTGGCTTGGCCCATGGTCTCTAACACCCCATGACCTCATTTGGTACCCTCTAATATCAGCATTTGTCTGTCTGCAGCAGACTCCAAATGTGCACAGATGCAATCCAGGAAGGGCTCCAAAGTAATTTTATTAGAGCTTTGGTTTGTTTGTGTTTGGTCAAAAGGTTTAGAAGGGGCTGAAAGCTCAAGCTCCTCTTCTGCCTGACCGCCTGAATTTGTGTAGCAGGTAGTCAGCATCGTTTTCCAAAGATTTCCATAACAGCAAAGGGTGCACCACAGGCTGACTGGAGTCATGAAGAAGTCAACAGCAGGGCAGTATCAGGGATAGTCCAGATCTCCACTAGCTGCAGAGCATCAAGAGAACTTTTTTGGCAAAAAAAGGAGTGACTTCATATCCCTTAAAGCTATCACTGGCAATGGACCCATCATAACATTTAGCCAGATAGATCAAGAGCTGTGCAATTCACATCTCAGGTGAATTGGGTGTCTGAGCATAGCTGTTGGCCAAGCAGTGTGTCCTGGGCACTGCAGGGTCTGGGGAGCAGCCTCCACCTCCTGAGCACCACTCTTACTTCATGGGCACCATGTGGGGGATGTGACTTGAGGTCTGCAGGGACAAGCTCAGCACTGGGCCCAGCAAGAAGCACTTGTGACCAGCTGTGCTATCAGGGGCTGAGATCACATCAGCATCTCTTGGACGATGTCTAAAAACCAAAGCAAAATTACAAACTGCAACCACCCTACCCTGCTTGTGCTGTGACAGATACCTCGGCTGCCCCAACAGGAGCTGTGGCTTCCTGTGGAAGAGGCTCTCCCTGCTCCCCAGGAGAGAGGAGGGCACCTGGTCACTGGTGACAAGGTGGGCCAGGAGCTATGGCAAAGATTGACCTGAGGCTGGAGCACATCTCCAGGATGTGTGGCAGATCAGGGACTGTCATCCTCATTCTGCCCAGTCTAGGTTGTGAACTGGAGTAGGAGAGCAGGGCAACGTTGCAGCAAAGCAGGGTGCAGAGAAGCTAAGAAGCTTTATTTTAATTGATCTGAGTTCACTGAGCCTGCCAAGTTAATGAGTCCCCAGCAAGCAGCTTTAATGAGAGCCTGTGGCAGGCTTAGGAGAAGGAGATGAAAATGAGGGCAGAAATAGATGCTTGTCTGCAAAGCCTGATCGGCTGAGGCCAGCAGGGCAAGGAGGAGCTGGGGAGGGCTGGCAGCAGGCGCCAGGACACCAGCCGGCCACCAAATGTGCCGCTTCAGCGCTTCGCCTTACTGCCCTCCTGCCAAGCCCCAGCCTGTTTCTCCTGCTCCCCAGGCCAGCAATTAATCCCCTGGCAGGGGGCTGGGAGGAAAAAGGGGATGGGCTGTTCCCCACCCTCTATTCCACTCGGTCTTGCTTTTGTGTGAGCTTAGAGCTGCCAGTATAGGGGCTACCACAGCGAAGCAACCAACCCCTTCAGCACCGAGCCCCTCTGGGAGATGCTGTGCTAATGGCTACTGCGATGCGTGACGGGGCCGTGGGGAGCCAGGAGAATACTGGAGAGGAGGAAGGGTCTGGCTGCTGCCCCAGAAGCTGGGACGTGGGCTGCAGGAGCATCGCCCCCCAGCACCCAGCATCTCGTGCCCTCCCCTCGCAGCCGGGGGCCCGCACGTCTCTGGGCTGGAGCCGGGGTGAGCCCCACTCCGGGCGGAATGACCACGGCCAGGGCCCTGGCCGGCTCCAGGCACTGAGGGCCTGAAAGGAGCCATTGTCTGTCCAGGGCTTTGAAGACGAAGAGTCTTGTACAAGTGCCAGGTGGTGCGAGCCACGGCGTGGGGGCAGCTCCCGGCTCTGCGGGCTGCTGCTCCTGCTGTCAACACCCCCCACACCCTTCATTTAGGAAAAAAAAACCCAACCAACCCACAGACACACACACACACACACACACACACACACACACACACAAAAAAAAAAAAAAAAAAAAAAAAGGGGGGGGGGCCAAAACTGTTTTCTAAAGGAAAAAAAGGACA
>JAAGNO010009854.1:0-16469 GCA_033439905.1 Ceryle rudis | reverse complement strand
ATTTCATACAGCTGTCTTAAAAATACATTTTTATATAAAAGTAATTTAAAGTCATCATATTAGAGATTAAAAATAAACATGTCGCTTATTCTGCAAATAAATTTCCTTAAAAGAAATAAAAACAATCTAATAAACTGAGATAATAAAGAACCTATTTTGAGTAAGAAGACTTCCTTCTAAAGAAGTAGCAGTCACAATTAAATTATGAAAGTGGAAATCAGGATCATCTCTAAATACAAAATACCAGTATAATGTAAAACTTAAAAAAAACCCAAATAATTTGATATAAGGCATAAATACTAGTAATAAATACCTCTTTAAACATGCATCAGGAAGAAAGCCTGAGGAAAAAAAAAAGTCTGCAAGACAAGCTTAAAGAAAACAAGGCCATAGCTGAGATGTTGAATGAATTCTTTGCATCAGAGCTGAGTAGGACGCAGCTTATACTAATTCTAACTCTAAGCCGTTTCTTTTGGGGGAATGGGTGAGAAAATGCATTTTAAATTGAAGTACTAAATTAACATATAAAATGAACAGAAGCAATCCACTAAGCTCTGTTAATATTCTTCCACAAGGAAATTCAATATAAAGCTGCTGAAGTTGCAGTGTCTATCTATCCTGTCGAGGGAATTGACTTAATTACCAGAGAAACAGAAGGTGGCAAATGCAGCACCACTTTTTAAAGGGGCTTTAAGACAGGCCTGGGTACTCACATACAAATAAATCCATAAGTCAGTAGAAATTATTTTAAAAATCAGAATGAGCAAATGGGTAGATTATATCACAGGTATCACAGGGTGTTAGGGGTTGGAAGGGACCTTGGAGATCTTCGAGTCCAATCCCCCTGACAGAGCAGGACCATAGAATCTAGCACAGGTCACACAGGAACGTATCCAGGTGGGTTTTGAAAATCTCCAGAGAAGGAGACTCCACAGCTTCTCTGGGGAGCCCGTTCCAGTGCTCTGTGACCCTTACAGTAAAGAAGTTCCTCCTCATGTTAAGGTGGAGCCTCTTGTGCTCCAGCTTATATCCATTCCCCCTTGTCACCACAGGGCACAAGTGAGAAGAGGCTGTCCCTTTCCTCTTGACAATCAGCCCTCATACTGATCCCTGGGGGACTCCACTAGATACACCTCTCCAGCTGGACTTGGCACTATTGACAACCACTCTTTGGACTCTATTGTCCAACTAGTTACTAATCCATCTTATATAATGACTACAAACGCATCTTGTTTTTTTCAGGGGGAGGATAGACCTTACAATTAGAAGACTTCAAAGGAATTAGTTTATGTGCTGATAATGATGATATAATTGATTCTATACATTTGTGGTTTCACCAAGTTTTTGCTGAAAAATCAGTGAAAGACAAAAAGCAAATAAACCAAGCTGATACATGACAAAAGGGAATGTGCCTTTACAGGTTAGAAATGTCGAAGAATAGGAAAGAAAGGTTGGGAAGAAAATGATCGGTGGGCACCAGGGATGTAGTCTGATCTATGCTATTCCTTGATTTCATAAATGCCATATCAAAGAAAACATGAAGTATAGAGAGCTGACACAACTTTATGATAACATGAAACTTGGTGGCTTTTAAAAATGAAGACTGAATGGGAAAAGCTGCACAAGGATCTGACTATACCGAATGACCAGGCAGTAAAACAGAAAATTAATAACATCAGCAAATGTAAAGTATCACAGCACATAGACATCATCCTCACCACACACAGGCTCTGAAATATGCTGTAAATCCACTATTGTCATTTCAGGAATCTCAAAGCCTTGTAAACTGTTGGATGCAAACATCAGTTCTGGACTCAAACATGGCCAAAACCCCAAAGTTACTAGTAATTACTGAATGAAGCAGAGAACAAGCCAAACAGAAAGCATCAAAATGACATTATATATTAAACAGCTATGTGACCACAACTTGAAAACTATGAAGCTTTCATCTCTCCATCTGACAAAGATACAGTTGAACTGGAAAAGTAGAAAGTGACAACAAGGTAGGTCAATGGTATAAAATATCTTTGGAATGTGGAAAGATTAAATAGACTGGGATTTTTCAACCTGAAAAAACAATGTTTGAAGCAGAGTACAACACAGATATATAAAGTGATGAATGGCAGACAGAGAAGGATATTGGGAAAGTATTATTCATGTAACGAACATCATTTTCAGGCAACTTCTGGATCCAACAGCATTTGTTCTACTAGGGATTTCTGGGCATGTTTTTTCTAGTTAGATTTTTAGATTTGTATATTTGAAATGTCAAACCTACCACAAAAATTTTGCTGAATTCTTCATCTCTCTAAAGAACAACAACAACAAAAAAAAAAAGAT
This sequence comes from Ceryle rudis, assembly GCA_033439905.1. Taxonomy (NCBI): domain Eukaryota; kingdom Metazoa; phylum Chordata; class Aves; order Coraciiformes; family Cerylidae; genus Ceryle; species Ceryle rudis. The sequence continues at coordinate 14,129 of JAAGNO010009854.1, read as the reverse complement.
GGCAGAAATTGCAAAACTAAGAAAACTGTAAGTTCTTAGCTAAAAATGGGTATCCCGAGTTTCATAATTATTCAGTGTCTCAGACCATTAACTGACAAAAGAGTTGAAAAACTTCAACTCCTTTTCTACTAGTGAAAAAGATTAAGATAATTTCTTAGTTGGAGCTAGTGACATTTCATAGGAAATTGTGCATTTAAAAAAAAAATCAAATATTTTATTTTGGGGCTATTTATTCATTGGCTTATTTTCCGACAACTACTGAACAGAAGCAATCTGAAGAACAATAAAAGTTTAATTTGATTTCAAAGTTTCTATTTAAAAAAATGTCACCAAAAAAGTTCCTTTCCATATGGTACTGACACAGATTGTTTTTCAAAAGGAAAATTTCTCCATAAATTGATTAGTCAGAACCTAGGATTGTAACTGCAAAGCTATTTGGAAATCAATTACAGACTTTACACCACAAGCCCATTGGTTTTCTTCCATTTCCTTGTAGCTGACCTTCCTTATAAACTGTATTACACTTATGAAGCATCAGTAGCTACATGAGCATCCACACTACTGAATAAAACAGCTTAGTTTAATGACATCCTAATTTGTCTGAATATATTCATTACTTCAAATGGGCAATCCTTCCTCAAATTCATCCAGAGCTAAAGAACCAAGCAGAAAAAACATTACCTGAATAATTTTACATGCCTCTTACAAAGAAATATTTGTTTTTACTAGGTCTGGAGGTTTTAGAATGTTTCCCCAAGGAGAAGTACCTGGCAGACAGAGGATCAACAATCTCCCCATGTTGGATTCCCAGGCAGGCAACCTGCGGGCAGCTGCCACCCACTACTATGGGGACACATGGGATCTTGGGGGACGCTTGGTAGTACTGGGAGACAGTGCAGTTGTTACAATCATAACTTCACTGCAGATCAGGTATATCGCCATAACCTGAGCTCACCATACTCATACAGAACTCACTTGGTTGGCTGGAAGAAGCAGCCACTAGTGGTGGCACCCCCACCTGCTGGGGTATCCCAGCCTTCTTCATCCCACGTCTCCTGTCTAAACTGCTGCTGCGCACTTTTATCGGCAGCATGTCACGTGCTCTTACATCATGTCAGCCATGCTGGTTGGCCTGGGCACCCAGAATCCCTTTAAAGTAGAAGTAGGTGTCCAGCCTGTCCAAAACCAATGCCTACCTGCCTTACCATGAGGGAGAAGCAGAGGGTACCACTCAGCACCCTATATATTGCCCAATTTAACAAGTGGAAAAATCTGGTTTGTGTGTGTTTGACCTTGACTAGACTGATGCTAAAAAAATAGCCCCTTTCTTTTATACATCTAACTTATGTACTTGTTCTGCCACGGTTCAGACAGGGCAAAACAAGCTCAGATGCATCCCAGCAAGGAGAATCACTTATTTACCTTCCTCTCTATCTCCAAGGCAAAGGGCTTTGTCTCAGCCTCTGGAAAGTACCATGCTCTGCAGCTCTCAGGAATGTGCTGTTCATGATAACTTTCTCCAAGGTTCACAGTCCAAATGGTTCCAAATCCAAAGAGATGGAGAGGGGTGCACTGGGGAATATCCCAGTCTCCCGGCCTGACAGCTACAGGCATTTCTTTAGCCTGTGGCGAGCAGCTGACTGAAATTGGGAGGGCCAGGATGCACTCCTGACATTAATGACAACTGCCATTATCTACTAAAGAAAAACAGAACTAAATATTCTGAACAGATTAACTCTTCTTTCACTTTCTTTTTTTGGTAACATAGAAGTACATAGAAAAAAACATGGTTTATTTCTAAGGTCACCCTTGGCATTAGTTTTCACCACAAATTGGGTAAATATCACAAAGTATAAATTTCCTTACCATAACCACCAGAGGCAGAATCAGATCCCACTGAATAAAATCCTCTTCAAACATCTTTAGAAGTTACATATGTCAAGTTCCAGGCCTGATGCTTAGGACAATGCATGAGCTGATACATGCCCCAGTCTAGACACTGCAAATGAGAGCATAGAGGCAGAGACACCTACCCATGAGTTCTGCCACAGCTGGAAGGACTTTGTGTTCCATTGACTATAAAATATTACAGGTGCCTTTGGTTGCTGGAGATTAACCTGATCTGTGCCCTAGAGATTCAATTTATTACATATTAATTTCTCTTGTATGAGTTCTGTTTCTCTCCCAAACTAATATAAAAATAAAAGACTGCTGGCCCCATAGAGAAATAGAAAAACTAAGTTTTGACAGCTGAGTTGGAGGTCTCTTGAAAGGAGAGACGGTACCATCTGTTAGCTTTGTTTTAGTACTCCATTTCCTGGTTTGTTACAAAACCATCATCTCAAATTAAAGATCCACCAGGAACTTTGCAAACCATTCAAATCGACCACTCGTACAATCTACAATTCGAAACTAGATTGGAGGGGGGATGAGCAATCAATCTTGTTAATTACCTTCAATTAACTGAAAGAGATTTATGTTATTTCAAGAAGAGATGTTTGGGTTTGTTGGTTTTTGTTTGTTTGGGGTTGTCTGAGATTTTTTTAATTCAGAAGTGAAATATTTATGTGAAACACCCTAAAAAACTCTTCTACTGGATAAACCTTGTACTTGTAAATGTAAAAATACACTTTTTGCCCATATAATCCAAAGAGATTGAGATAATAAAGAGTCAAAGAATAAGGGCGAGGCAATGAGAATGTTTAAAACTGACACCGAGTCTTTTAATTCATATTACTTCTTGTGTTGTCCTAGGGTTATCTTCATGACATTGTCTTCCTTTCCACAACTTTATTTTATTAACACACGCTCATCAAGCACTCACGTAAACAAAGAGTTCTCCATGTTGGTGCAAGAAAAGGGAAGGCACTGTAGCATGACCTACTGTTTACTTGTTAAGTTGATGCTATTCTGGTTTTCCTATAGCCGCTTGGAGTCCTGAAAAAGGCTAACAGCAATATAAACAAACCCAGATGGCATTGTTTTGACATATGTAAAATCTTGAATCTGCCATCGGAGGGATGTGAAAAATCTTTAGCTTTCCATCATCCAATTAAATAAAGTAGTCTATTTTTAATACTTAGGCAGATGTGTGCATGGCTATAATCAGGGAGATGTCCAGGACATTTTAAACTCTCTCCAAATATCTAGAAATCCCAAATTTTGGGACACTTTACACAACTGGCACGAGTCTCCAGGAAAGAATACTGACTGGGGAAGAGAAGGCTTTAGAACAAAAGAATACACACTACAAAATTGTCTTCTTTACATGACTAATTTCTCAAGTGTGATGTACTGTTTCTGTTCTCGAGAAAGACATCACTAAACACTACTAAAAACCAGTTGCAGCACTGGTGGTACACACCTCTTCTGAGTCAGATGGGTTGAGACTGCTTTGAATCACCTAATCCTTTCCCCATCCCTATTTTAATCTACTGTGATGATTTTACAAGGCAATTTAATGAAACCTACAGATATTTGAATCAGAAAAGCAAAAAAGCAAAATGGTTTTCAAATAATCCCTGCAGAGTTTTCTCTGCCTCAGCAATGTCATCTTAGTAAAATCCCTATTTGCTACCAAAACATGCTTGAATGTTTGCATCTCTCATTCACAGGAGCAACCCTTGGGACTTCACACTACCAAAACCACCCCTATGCTTCCAGGGTCATCCCACATCTCCATGGTACAACAACCTGACATCTTCCATCCTCAAATTCCTGTCTGTTTGGGGCAGACCCTCAGCCAGGAATGTGGCCTGTAGCAATATGTGTAAATGTATACATCTCTGCGTCCCCTTTCTTGGAACTCATATAAGACCTGGCATTGAAGGAGCTGTAACAATTACCATAATTGACATTACATTCTATCGCTCCTTCCTTCTAATCTGGCAGAAAAATCATCTGGTCCCAGAAGCAGTTAATACAACACTGCAAAGTGATTTGTGTCTATAATAATATATTCCCTCAATGCATCATGGGAAGAATGTGTTTAATTGAATTATATAAATGGGAAGGATTTCTCATTTGTTTGATTTTTAGCCTTTCAAGTTTTTCCCTGTGTTTGTTTGTGCTTGTTAGTTTTAAATATTGGATGAAGGAAACAAACAACAAAAAAAATGAAATAAGGAAACACTGATGTTGGAAAAAAGAATAACAGATTTCTAGCTATTCAACTATTTATTCCAGGTGATACAATAACATACTAATAAGTCTTTTGCTAGAATACAGAAACCCCAAACCAGAAGTCAGATTGCATTCTCACAGGAATTTCAGAGGACAGTCCTTCCCCAGAAAATGTTCCCAGTCCACACTGACAAGTCAAAAGCCTGAATGCAGAGGATTCTCATCACTTTTTTTGTAATGGGTCACTGAGCCACGGAGAAACTTGCCCAAATTGAGGACAGGAGCCTGTAGCAGTATGTAAAATCAATCCTTTATCTCAACCCACAACCTACTTAAGTAAAAATCAAAATCAGAGCATAGTTTCAAACATCATCTTAGGAGGAACAAAATACAAAACTAAACATTTTGGAAGATGAGAAAGTCTAGATAATCCCTCTGATCAGTTCCTCACCTCCAAAAGCAGGAAGGATTGGGCAATAGGGTAATGACCTGTAGCTTGTCTCAAATCTCAGCCTCAGTGAAATCTAGAAGGTAGCATCTCTATGTTTGCATAGCAGTGAGGATGCTGGTCAATTTTAATTCACTTAGAATTTGAACACAGGGTTACAGCAACAGGAAAGCATAGGAAAAAAAATCTTTTTTAGTCTCCACTTCTTGAATCCTTTATTTGCTATTTACACTTGCTTACCACTTAGTGCATCATTAGCAGCAATTGCTTCAGGAACGATTGTTTCAAAACACAATTTATTTCTGCTGAAGGTACTGATGAAGGTAATGCAAATAATTGTAGGAGTTTTGCTACTCTACTGAAACCAGAAGGTGAATACTGAAATACATCTTAATATACACAAGGTAGAGACATTGTCTGTCTCTGTGTAGTTTTGAGTCTCACAAATACCTTGGGATTTGAAGTAACACAATACCGGGATTTGAAATCAATATTCTTTGATTTTAAGAAGAAACTATACATAGCATGAACCTTATTACAAAGCCCCATTCAGTGGCTATCAACTACTTCCAGCCAAAAATATCACAGTGACAATATCTTATTTCTTAGATGTGCTACTGTCACTAGCTGCCCCACCATGAACTCATCAGAACATAATTAATGTCAGCTTGGAACTATGAGCTTATTGTCCTTTTTAGACTGTTGTAACTACCTTTTAATTCCTTTCTATGCTTTGCTGTGTTGCCTAGATAAGTAAGGAGAATAGGAATCTCTTATCTATTTCAAGAGCTCCTAGAGGGATAGGCATTTCTTGTACGACAAGCTGCACTGTATTCTTGATAGGAATGACAGCATAATATTGTAAAGGAACTGCAGCTTGCCCCCAATCTCAGTCTCATAAATAACCTTCTGAATGATTGCTTAGCGGCATGAGGATACAACATGGTCCAAAAGAAAGAAATCAAGGTATTGATACTGATTCTCAATAGAAGACAACAAAGAAGTTCCAAACATACCTAACCGATGAGTCAAAAACCTGTACTGAGCAGTTAAATTATGCCCTACTGACTATTTGAGATGTTATTTTAGGTCACTAAAAATTCTACCCATCCAAGTCTCTACTGATGTCCGACTACCATTATCAAATGCTGGACATACAAGAGCCATTCCATAGGTGCTTGCAAGAACCACTGGCAAGGCTGTTTATGCATCTACTATATCATTGACTTGGTCTTGATCACGCTGACACAACGCTCTCCACTAGCCTCTCATGAAGGTTCTGCCTGCCCTTGGCCTTCAGCCTTATTCACTCAGGAGGCTATTGCAACCAACTTGGATTTGCAATGCAAGATGGGATAAAAGGGACAAAGGGACTGTTCAGCAACTAACAGTAGCTATAACAGCGCTATCAATGCACGAAGCCAGCTCACATCTCAAGGTTTATGCTAGTCTGGATGGCCACACTCACAGAGCCATGCTACAACTGCTGAATATATATACACAACGTTCACCTTCTGAGAACATGATTAAAGAATAGCATTAAAATAAAACTCAGCAATAAATTGTTTCATCTCTGAAATGCTGCTCATTTCACTGGGACATATTTTAATTCACACTTGAAGTTTAGTTTGGCACTGCTACAAATGGAAGACTCTGCATGTTCTGATGACAATTCTTGATGGGTGTGTGTATAGGAGAAATGAAAACTGGTTTCACTCATGCCTTTCACTGTGAAGTATGCCTTCCACTTCATGATTCAGAACTGTGTTTCTTCAGTTACAATCATTATGTTTTGGGTGAATGTAGTTGTTAAAGTAACATGCGATATAAGAAATGATACTGTAGCAAAGCAGCTTCCTATTAAAACAAACATGGACACTGCAGATAATAAAGATGCTTTTGGAGTCTATTTTTAGAAAAGCAGCAATATTGGTAAAATTGGTTTTAGTGGTGAAAAGGTGTGTTAAAATGCACTCAGGTAAGCAGAGGAGATGGACAGCAAACATTTTTAAAAAATAGGACAGCTTAAACTCTATAATGTGCTGAAAAGCAGACAGCTAGTACAAGTTTTTCCACAATTGCTTTATCCTCCATTGTCCCTTGAAATAGTGAACAAGAAAACGTACCCAATTTATTGCAGTAATATGACACTTTACACTGAACAGCAACTGAAGTAGAAGGATTCTCTCAGGCTACAACCTCGGTTGGCACCAAAATTTCAAAGACAGCAGTGTGCTTATTTCACCTGTCCCACAAGCTTCCTGCTTATGACCTGAATAAGTATCTACATTTTTAAATCTAGAGTCTCAATTTCACATGTTTCAGTGCTCGGTGTATCTTGAAGTAACTGTTTTGTCCTTAATGACTTGCAAAGTCTGCATAATGCTTCGTAGTGAGTACAAAAACATGAAATAGACTTAATATTATTACACACAGTTGGGAAATCATATTTCCTCTCACAAGTGATCTCCATTAACAGCTCAGCCTGTGCTGTACAAGTCCTGAACTACCCACAGAAATTATATGCTTTAGATGCCATTGAACTACTTCTCATTCTGACAGTATAATCACTCAACTCCAGCTCATCTCAGGTTGCACAGGAGGAGGGCTAATTCAGCATTCCTGTGCAGCGTCCTTCCAAATGAATGCCACAGTGACATATTTGGCTATTGCACCTCTAGCCAAGTTCAAGCCATTGTGATCCCACCAAAGTAAGGAACAGAGCATGTGAACCTCCAGTGTTTACTGAAGAAATCTGTGGCTCTCCCAAAAACATCATGTGTTTTCTATCAAATAGCGTTGTGTTTTGGTTTGGTTTTTCCCAAAAAATTAAAATAAACCCCACACAATTTCTACTGACAGTGAGAAAAATAATTTTATAATAGATTCTATATATTATTGATGTTGTTATTTGCCATTTAAGATGAAATAAGCGACTAGACTGAAATATTTCAGAACTAGGCATTACAGGTGTTTAGCAGGGTAAATGCTAGGATGCTTTAACATACCTGGGCTGCTCACAGGCAGGTCGCAGTCTCTCTGGTGTCATCTGAAGTGCACTTACCACGTTTCTTTATCCATGTGAATACCTTAGCCTCTTCTAAAGTGCTATACTGACTCATCTTTCCCTTGCTTCTGCATCCCACTTTCCATGACAAAGAAACTGAACTGCATAAACCATGAGAAATTTCTAGCATGCTCCAGGTCCCTGGATTGAACAACACAGCACACCAGGACCCAAAAGGGCCCCATACTTTTTATTTAATCCAGACAGTCCCGGCTCTGCATCTGTCAAATAAGAGTAATAATGCCTTGTCGGTCTTTTTCTCCTACTTACAACTTCTGTTAAGCAGAAATCATCTGACTTGACAGATGGTTGTGGTGCATAGCACCACAACCCTCTGATCTTAGCTGAAAACTCTTTATATCCTTCTGTAAAAATGCTATTAAGTAATATCAATGTAAAAATATATTATCTCTCTCTCTTGCTAGAAAACTATTATCCAATGTCCACCAAGCAATTACCACTAATTGTAAGTGTCAAGAAACTTGAGATTACTCTGAAGTGCTAAAAATTGAAGAATTATGCCATAATTAAATGCACTGATTGTTTCCAAGTTATACAGAAACTGTAATGGCTAAACAGTGGAGTAGCTTTAAAAATATAAACAGCTTGTAAAAGTAAATTAATGGACTGGAGAGATTTTGCTATCCCTCCCAACACCTCTCAAAAAAAAAAAAAATATTTAAAATTTCTACTTTCAGAACCTGCTTGGATGTTGCATAATCTTTTTATGAAGTGTATTTTAGGGGGAGTCTCTCGCCTATAAATGAAGCAAGTCAGTATTGAAAATCCTATGATGCCGCAGCAATACTGTGTTATTTCCTGCCACATGAAGATGTGGAATAATTAAATAAACAGGCTCAGACTCCACCATACCACCTCAAATGTACAGACTCGTACTTATTTTAAAAGCAACAAACTATTTTTGATAGAGCTAAATAAATTAAATATGCTGGGTTCAAATGACATATGCTTCTTTAAACATGGAGCAACTTTTATTTCTTTGGCAAGATAAACCTGCTGCTGCTTACCTGTCTGGAAGTTGAATTTACTTACACAGGTTGGAGTGCCACATTTCAGTGGGTTTAAGTGTAATCTAGAGACCGCTATTATTCCTCCTTCTAGTTGCTCTGCATGCTTTTGATTGAAGGCAGAATTGCTAGCAATTAGCATGCTAAATTCTCCATTACAGATTAATCCTTTCCTTCCCCATGAGACAGAATGCACTTTTTTTAAGGAGCATCCTAGGGAGGATAAGCAAAAACATCTCTGAGGATTACATTCCCCTCTGGATCTTTCTCCATAGACCTTGCCCATAGATAAAGAGCAGATTATTTAAATGGCTTATCCAATCCAAAGAATTGCAGAGCTAACCAGGAGAAACTGTGGCCATCCTCATTTCAAAATTATTACATTGCTTCTGTGGTTTGACTGAAAAATCTCTGGTCTAGTTTTTCAGGATGTCTTACCAATGGTCAGATAAGGAAGAACAAGGTGCTCCTGCTTGTTGCAGACATTTAAAAGCAGCAGATTTCACCCACATTTCGAGCCATGCAAGACTCACTGACACTACACAATAGGGCTTGTTTATTCCACTTTTTCTTTTTTTCCTTTCTTTTTTTTTTTGTATTTTTTGTTTGTTTGGGTTTTTTTAAGCATAGACATATAGCTATCTACATGTTTGCGCACACATCCATGCACTGTCCTTTGTCAAAAATATCAGCAGATGCCTAAAAAGCCAGAAAATGTCAGTATTCAGTGCCATAGAGACTACTGTGGGCTCCTACCCTCCTCTCTATTTCATGGCCTTTTATTATTTCTGAAGGAACCTAGTTTCAATCAGCAGTGGAGAATTTTCCTAGAAAATTATCCTGTGAGATGCAGTTCCTCAGTAAAGCAGGTGTTGCCTCTAACACCTTCATCCTTGAAGAACTTGGGGAGGCATCAGTAAATGAACAAAAGGAGAGGAAGCCATTAAAACCGGTAACAGTTCAGTTATAAAGCCTGGAAGAATACACTTTAATCTCACCTGCACCTTGAGACAGAAGGAAGTACCAATTATGAGATATTCATTTGATGGAGACAAACTATAGGTAAAAGACAATGAAAACCACTGTTTACATTTATCCAAAAATGTTGATTCACAAGAAGAGTTTCTACAGTCTACAATGAGAGCAAGTCAGAATAACTGATATTTTAGGGCTATCAACTACAATTTGGCAATTTTAGGCTAAAATACTTATTGACTCATTCACACCTGGAACATGGGTATCTAAATGGAGGACCATCTGGAACCCCACTTTGAATTGTGCCTTAAGGGATAGAGAGCTGGCTCAACTTCATTTAGTGCTGGTGCCCATGTCCCCTTGCCTTAAATACTAATCCTGTTATTAAGTGATTCATCTGAACATGAGAGACACTGTCTCAGTTTTCCCAAAGATGGGTCCCTTCTCCTGCCTCTCAGGCTTATACTACTCTGCCATAAATTATACTACTTATACTACTCTACTATAAATTATTTGGGTGAGACCACCTTCTGGAAAGGTGGGGGAAAAACATGCAGATGGAAATGTGAAGAAGAATGAGCAAGGAGGACTCTCCTCATCAGTAAAAGGTTCAGGCCCCACTGCTTGTATACCACCCAGTATTTTTTAAATGCAGACGAAGTATCCACTCCTGGGAATGGCGAAAGTACGTTTATTTTGATAGCTGCCTTTCACTATGACCAGGCTTGGTCTTCAGGCTTGGTCTTTCTGATTCGCAGCAGCGATTTTAAATTCAGCTCTCTACCATGTCAAAGACAGCTCTTTGGTTTGGTGTCTTAATGACATGTCTAGGGAGGCAACATCTCTCTTCAGCACAAGGCACATTCTTACTCACTTGTTTGTTTTTTTTTTCTTTAAACAGGTCAAAGTCTTGTTTTAAGCCTATGCAAGGTGGGGGGAAATAAAAATCCATTTACAATACTGTGATCTAATTTGTTTCACCAGGTAGCATATGCAACAAAAGTAAACTTAATTTTTAATTCAAATGCATATGAAAGACAGTTTTATTTGCCTTAAACTAGGTTTCCAAATTAATGTATGCTTTTTCTTGCAACACAATTCACTCTCTGAAAAATCATAACCACCCATCATCCCTTTTGGATGTTGTGAAAATAAACAAATATTTGTGAAAAATTTTCTTGCGAAGTGCACTTCAGAATTTCCTATCAAGTAATGAATAATTATGGTTTTGGAGATTGGTTTGAAGAGTATACAGTGAATAAAACTTAAGACCGTGTATTGAGGAGAAAACAAAATATCGAATAGTTACTCATTAATTAAAGACCATCCGGTTTCTGTACTGAAAGGAGTGAAGGATGCTGTGCAAAAAAATAGTTTGTGATCAGGTAATTAAAGCCCTTCCTACTGCATACACATTAGGGGGTCTAATTAAGGTTGCAATGACATTTTCTATCCTTCAGGTTTCTAACTTCATGGCTTAATAATGTTCTTTTAACATTTCTTCTTCATTTGTAATAGCTCTCTGCAATGCTCCAACAAAACATTTATATATTAAGATGTTATACAAAAATGCATCTGCCTTTATCTTTTTGTTAAAGAATTACTGAGTCTTTATACCACAGACATAAAATGAAATATGTAGCACTTTCCTGCCTACCAGGAAATTCAGTATCTCTTTTTTTCCCCAGACACTTTGAACCCTTAGAATATGCTGTGGGACCTTCATATTCAGCTTCACTCCAGCTTTGGAGTTAACAGCTAATGAGCTCTCAGTTACACAAGAAACAATGTTGATGACATCTGCACGACAGATCTACAGATAGGTGTGAATACCTTAGAAAACAGCCATTTCTGAGACTTTTCATAAAACTGTTTCCTCTCTACTGAAGCACTTTACTTTTCCTATAAGCCTGGGCAAGCCAGGTAAAATAGGAAGTCTCCAACCCCACTTTGCTTCTTTCCTCCCTCTTTTATAGAGCCAGAGAGTTTAAAACAAAGAGAATAAATTTAAATGTAAATTGTTCAGATGTGGGAATCATCTAGTGTATAGAACACTGCTGCCCCAGCTCTGCTTATTGATCCTAATAGAGTTTTTCTTACTAAGACTTAAAAAGCATTCAGTCATACCTGGTTATACCTTAAAAAAACATGAGGATACAGTCCTCAAAACAGAGGTATCACTTAATCTTGTGCTGATGAACACCATCTTTCACTTCTGTACTTAAAATCTTCCCTCTTTACATGAGCTCTGGTCACTTCCAGACACACTGACAGGGACCAGGCACCAACAGCCAACTGGCCTGGACACCCTTTGTTTTCTTCTGCTGCATTTGGAGGTGCTGAGGATGCCTGGGGTCAAACTGCCCAGCCATGCACTCAGTGATACTGGAGAAATAAAAGAGTATTATAACTAAAATCAACAGCTCTTCTGCATAACCTCCATCCCTCCCCTAGGATTAATAGAACCAACTGCCACAGCATAAAGTACAGGTTACGCAGACATCTACAAAAGCAATGCTCATAAATTACCTCTTCTCTGCAGTGGACAGCTTATTCCACCACATCTTATCACCAAGATTTTTCTCCATCTAATTCTATTTGCTGTTCCTCGGTGAATATCAACAATAACTCATTTAGTTTTAATGACATTAAAAGTAGAGCCTGTCCTTGAGATAGCATCTAATTTTTCTTTATGAAAGCCAACATAAATTCTATCTATGAGGTCTTTGACAGCCTGGTAATAGAGGTGTTGTTAAAGTGAGCTAAAAATACAAACCAAGAAAAAAAATAGTATCTTTCGGAGGAATCATTAGAGAAATTGATGAGGTCTGTTTGCTTTCCTTGCAATCTCTGAGGACACATTATGTATATAAAGCATGGAGCTAACACTAAGTCTGTCACACAAAGATACTAGTTGAACAGATCTTGACCTTTCCTTCCATCTATGCAATAAAGATAAAGGTTATTACAGGATTTCTGCAAGAACCTCTTACTATAGTTATCTCACACTTCACATGAGAGTTAGTAAACTTGTAACTATTTTTTTTTCCCCCTCTAGACATCCCCTGTGCAGGGAAAAAATAAAAAATCAGAAAAATAGTCTGACCTTTAAGTCCTAGATCAAAATGCATATAATTAAAGGAATCAGACTGACATTGCCCAGGCAACTAGTTCTGCTATTTCCTTGCTATTTGTATTTGTACATAGTTTTGTATCTGAATGCAATTATTAATAGATTTGTGAATTTGCAGTATGCACAGATGAGTGTTCCCTATTGTGGGGCACAAATTTATCACTCAATAACAAAATTAACAGTCCAGGATTGAACTTTACATAGGCTCTAAATAGAAACAACATTGAAATCTATAGGGAGCTTTTTACATGTGTAAATACAGGATGCGACACACTGTTTTACTGATCTAATGATATCCAGCTACTTTCACACTCTCAGGAGATTTTCCTGTGGGTATTCCCATCTGCAAGATAGCAGAGAATGGGGTGAAGGAACACAAGTACCATAATAAACTCAGATATGGAAAACAAGGGCTGAAAACAGAGAAGGCCCATCATAATAACCCAACTGGAGAACTGTTGAATACAGTGTCAAATTTCAACAGGGGGAAACACCAGTATACATTGCCTCTGGAGAATGTGCCCCAGTCCTGGGCAAAGGCATACCTCAAGTTGATTAAATATGAACATATGTGCATCCCAGAGTATTGAAGGAAATGGCTGATGAAGTTGCTGAGCCACTCTCCATAATATTTGAGAAGTCATGGAAGCCAGGTGAAGTCCCTTGTGACTGGAAAAAGGGTAACATTGTGCCCAACTTTAAAAATGGTAAAAAAGAAGACCCTGGGAACTACCGCCCTGTCAGCCTCACTTCTGTGCCTGGGAAGATCATGGAACAGATCCTCCTCAAGGATATCCTAAGGCACATGGAGGACAGGGAGGTAATCCTAGATAGTCAGCATGGATTTACTAGGGGCAAGTCCTGCCTGACCAACCTAGTGGCCTTCTACAGTGAAGTGACTGCATCAGTCAACAAGGGTAGACCTATGGATGTCATCTATCTGGACTTCTGCAAGGCTTTTGACACAGTCCCCCACAACATCCTCATCTCTAAGTTGTAGAATTACAGGTTCGATGGGTGAAACGTTCAGTGGATAAAGAACTGGCTAGATGGCCGCATCCAGAGAGTGATGGTCAACAGGTAGATGTCCAGATGGAGGAAGGTGAGAAGTAGTGTCCCTCAGGGGTCTCTGCTGGGACCAGTGCTGTTTAATATCTTCATCAATGATACTGACAATGACATTGAGTGCACCCTCAGCAAGTTTGCAGATGATACCAAGCTGGGCGGCGCAGTTGATATGCCAGAGGCATGGGATGCCATCCAGAGGGACCTGGATAGGCTGGAGAGGTGGGCTCAGGTGAACCTCACGAGGTTCAACAAGGCCAAGTGCAGGGTCCTGCACCTGGGCCAGGGCAA
>JAAGNO010009850.1:0-14245 GCA_033439905.1 Ceryle rudis | reverse complement strand
CATTGGCCTTCCTGGCCACAAGGGCACATTGCTGTTCCATGGAGAACTTGTTGTCTACCAGGACTCCTAAGTCCTCCACAGGGCTGCTCTCCAGCAGATCACCTCCCAGTCTGTACTGGTGTATGTTATTATTATTCCCCAGATGCAGGACTCCGCACTTATCCTTGTTAAACCTCATTAGGCTCTGCTCTGCCCAGTTCTCCAGTCTGTCCAAATCTCACTGTTTTGTGTTGTCAGCAAACTTGCTGACTAGACACTCTGTCCCGTCATCAATGTCATTGATGAAGATGTTGAACAGGACTGGACCCAGCACTGATCCGTGGGGGACTCCATTAGTTACAGCTCTCCAGTTGGACTTGGCACCATTGACCACCACTCTTTGGACTCTATTGTCCAAACAGTTACTAATCCATTTTACTATCTGCTCTTCTATCCCATACTTCCTGAGTTTCTCCACAAGGATGTTATGGGGGACTGTGTCAAAAGCCTTGCTAAGGTCAAGATAGACTACATCCACTACTCTCCCTGCATCTATCCATCCAGTTACAATATCAAAGAAGGCTATTAGACTAGCCAAGCATGACTTTCCCTTGGTAAATCCATGTTGAGTAATCCTGATAACCTTCTTCTCTTCCATGTGCCTAGAGATGACCTCCAGAATGAGCCTCTCCATTGTTTTTCCAGGGATGGAGGTGAGGCTGACTGGCCTATAGTTTTCTGGAATCTCCTTCCTGCCCTTTTTGAAGAAGGTGCAGGTCAGATGATAGTGATAATGGGGGAATGTAGCAAAATCTATCTCTTTTTGAGAGGGACAAAATGTTGGTGACAAATAATGAGCAGAATGCCCAGTATGTTTCGATTCCCTTGTCAATAAACCACAGACCTTTTCTTCACAGCATGACCAGAAGAAGTTATCATCTTTAATATTGGCACACTGGGCATAGGCAAAGAAAGCAGAGAGTGTAGCAAACATCAAGACAGAGTATGGTACAAAGAAGGGATTATACCTGTCCACTGTTGCATATTAAATTACAAGAGTAGAAAAAAAAAGCAAAGAAGAGTAGAGAACTTCCATGAAGTGGAAACTATGCACATTTTTGTGCAATATAAATGTTTAGCATATATTTATCCTGGAAATTATAAAGCCATCGAGCCTGCATTTGATCTGCCAGCAAACACAAACCTAATTAGAGTCAGGTAATTCTTGGTTTTCCTAATTGGAAGAAGCATTTTAATGAGACAGATAGATACTATCGTAGAAACAAATGGCACTAAATTGTACACAGATCTGAGGAACAGTGATGCTATAAGCCAAGATTCCTCTTTGGAATGGCTATAAATTTTAAACAGAGCCAAAAAAGGTCCAGCAAAGAATGGGACAGTGATGTGCTAGACCTTAGAAGGGAGCCAAAGCAGCTAGTCTGGGAAGCAGGAGCAACTAAGAAGTCAGACACAGAAACTGTTAGCAAAGAACTGTCTGTTGTTGTTTATTCATAAAGTATTCACTGAAAAAAAGACTTTGTATTACCCGACTAGAAAACAAAACAAAGAACCCCAAAATATTTTCAACTGTTAATTAACTCTTTCATATAACAACCAATTATATAAGCTCTTAAATGCTGTCTCACTGCTTGGCAGGGAGCAATAGTAAAGTCTTTTGGTAAGAACTACCTAGTTTTGACAAGTCTAGAACAGCAGTTCAAATAATTTAAAAGAAAACATTAATTTAAGATATTATCGATCTCAATAATAGGAAGCTCACTACAAAGCACCTTTGCAAGCCCAAGGCTGTCTTAGCTTTGAAGAAAATCCACATAGACCATTGCCAAAAGAAGGGGAAGCTAAACTAAGGTTGCAGATGCTGCTCTACCCACCCATGGTTGGTGAAAAAGCAGAATGCTGAAAAGGAGACAAAGTAAAACAGGGTTTATCACCTCTTAAGTAAAAGGAAAATGTATAACACTTTTAGAACCAAAATAGAACCTGCTCTCTCTCCTTGCTAGCTCTTTGTAAATATTAAGCCAAAACCAAAAATTAACTTGTCTAACTTTATTCTAGACCAGGCAAATAATTTACAGAACAATGCCAGGAGTTGAATCCATAGTTCCAAGGGCAAGTTAGATACAAGCTGATAGCCACCTAATATTCCTCAGTTGGTAGTCCCTGGCCATCAATATTCTCTGAAAAAGAGCATGGAAGTCGGCTGCTGCATGGAGACATTTTCAAAGGGAGTCTTTCAGGAAGAAACTTGATAGAAATAAAATCCAGAGCTCAAACCCATTTATTATTGCAAAAATAAAGACTTACGAAAATCTCTGGTTTAGAACAAATCATCCTATCTCATTAGAAATTACATGTTTATAGTTACCTTGTTCCTATATTTTGGGTAGGAATATGGGTCTGTAGTTTACTAGATTCTCTTCCTTGCCTTTTCAGAAGATGGGCATATTTATCTTTTGCTAGTCATCAGGAACTTTCCCTAATCACCACAAGTTTACAAAAGTTTTTTGAGAGGTCTTACACTGACAAGAATCAACTCCTTTAGCACCACCAGATTAAATCCTACCTGTCTCATGGATTTACATATTCCCAGTTTATACAAGATGATTCTGATTCAATTGTCTGTTGTGGAGAGTAACTTTCTCCCTCAAACTTTGCTGCTAGGAACAGAGACCTGTGAGGCCCGAGAGCAGACCTTGGCAATAAAGACAGCATTAGTGTCAGCCTTCATCCTCATTATTAGACGATTAATTGCTTGCACCATTCATCAAGGGGCAACATTTTCCCAAGTCTTTTTACTGCTGCATTTTTTTTTTCTGTTCACATCCCTTTCAGTTTCAGCTCTAGCTCAGCTCTGGTCTTCCTAATTCCATCCTCGCATGCTAAGCAATGCTTCAATATTCCTCCTTGATAGCTTTTCTATGCTCACACCTCCTATACACTTTCTTCTTGTGCTTGCCAAAAGGAAGTTATAGGATCATGAGTGGGCAGGGATGATCTGTGAAACTATGAATGGACAAGAGACAATCCAAGTTACATGACCTGCAAAATCTGATTAAAATACAAAGCTGAAATTTTGTGAGCAATCAAGGAGTACCATCTGTAATGTTCTGTTGAAAATACATTATAAGAAAAAAATGTTTAGGTGGAATCTCTATCATTTTGATATTCAAAAACATACAGTGAAACAAAATGCCAAAATATGTATGTAATGAAACATATTATTAAACACAAGCATAAAAAAATATGAAAAAGGAGGTCATAAGAGGACACCATTTTTAATAATTTCCCAAAACACCTTTTGTATCTGACAGCATTTCAAATCTTAGTGCTTTTGTATTTTCCAGTAACCTATTTTTATACGTTGTATTATTTATGTAGCTGCTATCTGAGACATGCCTACTAGCAATGCGTGCATGCTCATCTTCAAACCTTAGCAAGAGAAAAGTGGAAAATAATAGGAAAATGGTACCTGCAGCACAAATGGTAAAAATCCCAAAAAAGCAGGATAAGCCTCAGGTAAATGCCATATTTTTTAATTAAAAAAAAAAAAAAGTTCAAGTCAGTTCTTATTTTCTCAGAAGCAGTTGAATCTAACTTAACCAAGCTGTTTGATGGGGTTTTTAACATTACTGTGATGCCAAACACAGTCAGATGTTTGTTCAATTGGTTTTGAAATCTTACAGGTTTACATAACAAAAAGAAAAAAATGTTGAAAAAACAATTTAATATACTCTGAAGGATGAGTAGATTCAAAAATTCAGTTTGAATATTACCCTGAATGTTGTGGAGGGAGTAAGATCAGACAGTGAAAAATTTTGCATGACAGGGAAAAGGTAAGGATAGCCAGAGAAGTAACTAGCACTATACAGGCCAGAACAAAAGTAATCCTCTTCTATCACTCTAGAATTTGCTTCAAGACTTTTTAATTTTTCATAATCCAGTGTCCTTGTTATTCTTATAGTCATGAGCAAGCTTGCATCTTGGCAAATAGGATTTGACTTTTACAACTGAAGCTGCTCTTTAGAAATAACTCAGAGTTGACAACAGTCATGGCTCCTTTCAGGTTGCTAGCTGAAAAATCAGATTCATCATCTAGGTACAGATGATCTCACCACATATAACTCAGTCTGTATCTATGAATCCCTTGTTACAGCAATGTTTTCTTCATCTCATTATTTTTATTCCTTTTCCATGTCTTTAAAGGCAGGTGAACTCCTGCTTTCCAAACTACTTTTCCACTTCATGTATTTTTCTACGGAAATAATAAGGCAGCAAAAGAATGAAATCTTCTTGTTTCCTTAACTCAAGCACCAAAGAAGCTTCTTTATGCTGCCAGTCTATGGTGCTCATGTTTGTAATGCCAGAATACATACACTGGAAGCGTATACAAGCCATTGTGAAGAACTGTCTAACTGGGAGAAGTCATGGTGGCCATAGAATTCAAAGGCTGGTAGGTTTCTGAGGTATAAGAAGCAGAACAGGAATAAGTAGCTGATTTAGAGAGAGTTAGTGGAGTCTGGGCAAAGGCAGAGAAAAAACTGAGAAACTCGTACAAACCATGCAGAAGCAGCAGAGGATGAAGACAGGAGGAACTAGAAGGAATGGAAATTATTCTTAGGGAGAAAGATCAAACAGAAAGACCAACGCATGCTGAAAGACAGATACTGTCTGGTTGCAAGAAAGGAAGCTTTACCTAGCATTCCTGTTTTGTTGGCAAAAAATTCACACTATACAGACGGTTCCTAAGATGTTTTGCTTTAGTTGGCCACCAAAGGCAGGAATAGGAATGAAAGCTGTATTTATAATGTAACAGAACACTACTATTATGGATTAAATAATTGGTGTCTGACATTTCTCCATAATTAACTTTTTCATTATACTGTATACCCATCTTAACCTCTTGTCAACTACCGTTTTTTTTCCTGTAGTGTAAGACATTACACTCTCATTTCTTTTAATGTAAAAGAGGCCAAGAGATTCATTATCACTGTTTATTATCATTATTCCTAATGATATAATGAGGTATTACCCATGGCATTTTACTGTGTGTCTGCTCAAGTAGATTGGGATTTGCAGCAAGGTCCTGTTTAGACACTGAATGAACCCAACAGTCATGTTTAATAAGTCTTATGTTCTGTCAGAAAAAGCAGCTTATTACTAATGAGATGTATTATGTTACGCAATATCCAAATGAAACTGTATTTCTCAGTATGCATGGCTGGGGCACAAATCTGACAAACACTTAGGGAAGCAAAATGCTGTTCAAAGACACAGTGATTAATAAAGACCAGTTGGGGGGAGGTTGTTTCCATGTTCTAAAATACTGGCTTTGCTATACTTATTTCTTGGAGTGAATCCAGTCTGCAAGAACAGTGTAAGTATGCTAGGGAGAGCTTCAGGGAGCTGAGGAATATTCACAGGGTCTCTGCCTACTGGCTGAAATGCTGACACATTGTATCGTTATGCTGCTTTGAAGCAAGATGAAAGGTTTGCTTAGCTACAAAAGTGATGCCTGAGCATCTTCAGTTTCTTTAGTTGGTGTTGAAGCATAAATAAGAATTAGGGTGAACTGACATTAAATTTCAGATTACATTTGGACAACATTTTAGCCTGGCTGCACACCATGGACAGGACCTTTACTCAAAGAGGTTTCATATCATTCAGTTAGCACAAAACATTTTTCACAAGCTAGACTATGGAAATAAAAACAGAATTGTTTTCATCCTCTTCTGGGCTACTAGTGATAAAACCTAAAACCTGGTGTCTATACAATATGCTTACCCAGCTTTCTCACACCTTGGAACAGTCACATCTACAGAAGCGGTGTACCTAGTACTAAGCCACAATCACTCAGTCTTTCCTTGTCTACTTCTACATTAAGTTCCTACATCAGAATGCCCTTATTGATTCAGAGACTCCAACAGCAACTAGAAATGGATGCCTAGGGAAGTGAGTTCTCCGAGTAGTTTACTTCACCCTTCCTACTTCTGCTCCATTTTATTTAAAGCTCAACTCAACACACCTGCCAGGTGGCCAGAAAACATAGAAAAGCCCACAGCACAGAGGAGTCAGAATACAGCAGAAATATTTTGGGAGAAATACCCAGTTGGTGTGATTATAGATAATATTTATTTTCAAATTACTTCCATGTAAGAGCAAAAAATCCTACAGAATTTAAGAGAAACAGATTTTTGTTATATATGCTATAGCAGTTACAAAAAAATAACAAAGGTAGAAAAATCTCTATGAAATGAAAGGAGCATAAAGAATTCTCTCATATTGAATTACTCATCAGTAAATTCTACAAAATATGTCCATGAAGGTTTGTGACTTCATACTTTACTCCTATGTTTCCTAATTGCTTACAAACTATTTAAATATGTTTATAAATTCCAAACACAGATATAGTTTACATTTCTCCTTGAGACTGTCCTTTTTTTCTTTGTTTATTTGAAAGAACACTCAATTTTAGCATTTGTTAACTTTGTTATTTATAATCAGTATGACAGTATTACCTGACTTAAATGTTTGTATTGATATGGCAAGAATTTTTAAAAACACATTAATTAAACCATGCAGTAATCTTAAAATGGCTGACATTCCATTTGGCACAAAGGAAAAGAAACAAAGTAATTATATTTTTGCAACATAGTTGATATATTCAAATAAAAGGCTTATGCTTTAATAGACAATACATTGTCTTTAAGTGGCTTTATAATAGAAGAAGAGGTTTAAGGCTCAAGCAAGGGAATATGGTGATACTTGATCCAGTCTGGTATTGCCCAGATATAGGAAAGAGCTGGCGTTTGGAATAATGAGTAGGGAAAGCAGACTGAGCAGAGCATAAACTACTGGGGAAAGAGTGAGGATACAGGTTGTGCCCATTTGTGCTGCTTTTTATTGTTCCCAAATAAATGAATGTTAATTGAGAAGAAGCACTGCTACATATCTGATGACACTTGGTACTGGTTTAAATTCAAATTGATCTTAAACTACACTTAATTAGCATTGCTGTAGTTGATTTTGCTTTTTCTGTTGTAAGGAAGAATATGATACCTTACAGTTTTGCTGTTTTCAAATGTTAAAATATATGATGGAGGTGAAGAAGTGATTTGGTAGATGAATGACTTCCTGGCAGGAGAGAATCTGACAGGATGGCATTTTACTAATTAAGAAGAGTGCTGGACTAACCAGATGGGAAAAATACATACTGAAACTTTTTTTCTTTCTTTTATTCTTTTTTTTTTTTCCCCAAGACAATGTAGAAATAAACAAGGACAATGAAGGGCATGCAAAGGAGGAATGGTAAGCAAGGCAATTTGCTAGCATAAAATAAACCTACACAAATCAGATAGTAACCAAATAATCCTGCATTAATCAGATCAAAAATTAGACAGGAATCAGAAGCCACTGATGAGAGCAAACATTTCTGTGCTTCAGACCCATCTCCAGTATAAATGTACAGTGTGACTTCTGGCAAATCGGTCAGAACTAGATCTATACAGACATTTTAAGTCTAAAACTTGTATGCAGACATCATTAAGTTATTTGAAAAAAATAAGAAGTTTAAGAGATTTTCCATCTCCTTTAGAAAAAGAGAAGATAACACAAACCACCCGAGTGCTAGTGATAAAATATGAAATATGCTTTAAAAAACCCCAACATGATAAATAACAGTGAGATATTTTTTAACTACCTTAAGCTCAATAAAGTTTTTACTTCCTATGCTCTGAGTTAAATTATCGAGGAGTGCAAAAGAATAATGCAACAACATAAAAAAGGCAAAATCAGAAAAGTCAAGGCACAAAATGGGATAAAGAGGAAGGCAGAAAAAAATGTATTCTGGTAATACATCTGTAGCAAGACAAAGACAAAAGAAAAAGAGATCTGACACTCAGTGGAGAGAAAAGGCGATTAGAGATGGTACTGAAAAGGCTGATTCCTTTTTTACTTTCCCTCGCTAGAAAGATCAACCTCAATCAGATGACTAAAATAATTAGTATCAGTGACAAGGGGAGAGAATACAGGTTAGAATGACAACCTAGATAAAATATTTTCAAACCAGCTGGGCTTGAAGAAATTCCTCTCAGAAAACTTAGAGAACAGAATAAAGACATTTTGGAGCCATTAGCAATTATCTTTGAGAACTTGTGGAGAACAGATTTGCTTCTAAAAGAACGAAAAAGGATAGGCGTCATGTTTATCTTTAAGGGGAAAGAACAGAAGAAACCAGGGAATTACATACTGTTCTGCTTTACTTTCATTCTGAGAAAAGTTACTGGAGCAAATAATTGAACAAGTTTGTTCAAAAGCTTAAGTTTTTGCCCTGTTTTAAGGATATAAAACAGTCAGCATGTATTTGTTGAAAACTATGGTGGAAAGTCTCGGCTGGAGCATATTGTCCAGTTTGTTCATCGTACCTTGTGGAAAGTGTGGTTCAACTGAAGAATAATTAGAGATTTAGAAAAAAATTCTGTAAGAAAGAACAGAAGGTCCCTTGGGAGGCTGTGAAATCTTTATCACCAATATAGATCTTCAAAACAGGCAAACATATGTTAGAAATGGTTTAGGTAAAGCTGATGCTGCCTTTGGCAAGGATGGCTTCTTCAGAGGGCTGGTTCTAGGCACCAGTAAAACAGAAAATCAGTCAGTAAAGCGGGTTGTCAAAAGCAGCAAAGTGGAAATGACCTACTGCCTACTGTGTAATAAAACATGCAGACATTGCTAGAATGGAGGCTAGAACCCAAAGATCGTTGTAGCCATGAGAGTGGAGAATTATAATCTCTGTGATCTTCCCTAATTAGTCCATTCAGAACTGAATTTTCATCTCCAAGAGACATGATTAGAAAGGATTCAGGACTACGGAGTATTACCCAGAGACAGCAGCTCTACTTAAAAGCACTGCTTTTCTGCAAGCCCCATACTCTGTATAGGAAATAAATTATGTGTGGAAGGCTGTAGCAGAGCCCATGAAGCCATTGGTACCATAACCTTAAATTTCTTTTGTGATTCTTGAATTTAGCTACTCTACTATCTGTCAACAAAGTAGGATTAGATAGGTTGGAAGATACAAATCTGTCAGGGGTTGGACTGATAAAACAATAGGCTCATTGCCTCTGAAGAATTTGGAGAAGATATTTAAGATCACTTCTCTAAGGTCCAAGCCATAGCGTAGATCAAATCTTGTAAAAGAGCTTTAGAGACAGCTATAAATTTGGCTGTACTTCAGAGCAGGATGAAAAGATAAAACCAAGTACAAGGGAAGGAGGGTCTCTGCTATTTCATTTTCTTATTCCCAACTAACCCAGCATCTATCATTTTATCTTTCCTGATTTTATTCCTCAAATGAAGAGTGGCCTTTCTTTAATAATCTTTTTGCCTGATCTCCCTTTTATGATCTACAATGTAGTTGTTACTCCCTGCTGCAGGAAATGATTTTTCAGTTCTGTGTAGAATTCTCCCACATGATTCAATAAAAACCAAACTTATTGCAGTGCAATTTAATAGTACTGGCAGGTGCATGATAACACTATAGCAATGGTCAAAACCTAGTCAAATAAGTATATTTCCAAAAGGCACAGACAGAAAATAATATGAGCATAATGCCACTTAGAACATTTAATTCTAGGCCCTCAGTATGTATCTACCTAAGGGAAGTGGTAATTAATCCAGACAAATTAACATATAATAGCTTTATCAGAGTGTGGCAGTTTTGAGCTATCCCATGCTTATTCAGATCTCAGATACAAGCCAAAATTCTCTTACGTCTTTTGCTTTCAGGAAGCCAACAATAAATGGATACAATGCGAGAAGAGCAGGTGTGTTTTCACTCGGAGGAAGAAGCTACGGATATGAAAATGACTTAGCAGCTGGTGAATAAGAAGACTGAAGCTGTGCCAGACGAAGTCAGTGAGCGTGTGTGTGCGCGCGTTTTGCCACTAATTATGCAAAAAGGCCTAAACTCATTGATCATGTGTTTCTCTCCCTACTTTAACAGGAATAAATCTTAAAGTGTGACAACTCTTTCAGAAAGTTAGTTATTACCAGTAATGTGTTTTCTGTATTAGAACTGAGAACATACAATGAATTATCCTTTTTTCTTCTTTATCTCTTCGTACAAATATTCCTGTTAATAGCATGGTAAAAACAAATATAATCTGCAAGAAGCTGGTCTGCACTCTTGTCTATCATTTAGTCCTCTTAGCTTCACAAGCAATGAGGCTGTATTCAACCAAGCACAGTGTCAATATGATGTAAGCCACTAGACAGCACATAGCTTCAAGCTTTCTTTGCTTAAACTTGGGAAAGATTTACCACAAAATTCATCAGGCACAGCTGCTGATTTATCTTTGGTGCATGTAGATATCAAGAAATTTTAATTAAAACTTGAGCAGCCTGACTACCTCATGACTGCTCAGATCTTTTTGTTTTCTTGGTTATAGAAGTTCACTGCAATGGTACATTGTAAGATTTACAGAAACACTCATCAGAGCATCTTATTTTGTCTTGCACATGCTAATTAGTCAGGCTTAGACCCACCAAACTCTTATCAAATGACTATGGTTAAGAATCAAGAAAAGCACTCTGTCATAAAGACATCATTTCATTTATAAAACATTTCAAATATTAACATGAGGAGCTGGAACAGCTTTATCAACAAGAAAAAAAGTGCAGAGATGAATCATTCCAAAATATTTTTTCACTGGGCAGAGAAACAGAATGATTTATTTTCAAATTCCACTATAATATACAATCAAATAATGTTGGAATGAAGTATAACACTCTGTGTGTCAGGCAAGTTATAGATATATTTTCAGTTGCTTTATCATCTTGTAAAAATAATTAAAGGGCATTTATGTTTTCCTTAAAAAATGAAAAATAATCAAAGCATTTGCTAGCTTTCCTGATAAATTTTACTTTAGGAGGAAGCCTGGACAGTTTATTCCACTGTACAGACATACCTTCTGTTAAGCTTTGTGTGCAGTTAGAGCAAGTACTAACAATGAAAGCCACAACAGTATACAGCTCATCTGTTGGTCATCACAATTTAACTGTAAACAGTCAAACTATGCATAGTGTCTTTTCAGAAACCAGATAAAATTCACTGATTATCTTTAATAAACCTGCTCAAAGGTTTTATCTTTCAAACAGATATTCTAAAATAATAGGAAGGAATTCTCAATGGGTGTTCCAAGAACTTTTGGAGCTTCTGCAAAAGTAATGTTCCCTATCCTTCTACAGTATTCTGTCTTTTACAGGAGGTTGTTTAATGTAGAGAAATTCCTACACATTTGTATCAGCATGAAGTCATTAACATAAGAACATATGCCACATTGGTTCAGACCCATCTTCTCTTCAGTGGTGGCTAGAAATCAGTGCCCTGGGAAGAACAAGAACAGGGCAAGCATATGTAATACTTCCTCAGAGCCTTCTTCTCCCAGCTGCCAGATATTTTCAGGTCAGAGAACTTCCTGAGATTGATGTTGCCTGTCTCTTTAGTCTCCCTCGGTGAATCTCTCAAGTATTCACTTGTCCAATCTCCCCTTAAACACATTCAAAATTTTCACATCCTGAACAGTTTTGACAAGAAGTTCCATAGGTATACTAACACAGGTCCATTAACTTAATGACTTTGCATCAACACCTGTCTCTTCCTTTTCCCCAAACTTTGGAATTTAATGTGACTACAGAAACAAAAATAATACCATGGAATCAGTGATCTCGCTGCACTACGTAGATTTTTTTTTTTCAGAAGAGGAAAAGAGGTCATAAGATCCCAGAAATTAAATGTATTATTTCAAATACATCTCTTCTTTGACTTCCTCCACTCTTACTCTACACTGATAGCATGAATAAGGGCTTGGAAAAAAACATTCAACAAATACTGCAAAGGCTTCTAATATCAATCATGTTTTCTTAAGTTAGATACTGAATATAATGTAGCTCTACCTAAATCAGCTTCCAAGATTTACTGCATTTTAACAAGGAACAGAGAGAGAAGGCCTGTGTAAGGTAGTTATCAAAATATCTCACTTCTTCACACTGACAGGTCTAAGGAATTAACTCTTATGTGTAAAATCTCCTGAATAGTTTTCTCTATGGCAAAAAGGCACTGATGCTAGAAAAAAATAATTTTGTAATGTGTTTCCCCTGCATTGTTTTACAGAAACTCAGTTTCACAAAACAGTGGTTGGTGGGGAAAAGCAGGAAGTGACAATAAGGATAAAACTTAAACAGAGCTCAAGGATCTGCATAACTAAGTTCCTTTGGAGCTTAACTAAGAATCAGTGGATTGGCTATTCTTCTTCTCTAAGAAGCATTTCATCCTCCATCTTGTTGCACTCTATATGTAGCACAAGTTACATTCTATATAGATGAATAGCATTAGTTTTACAAAGCTGTTGCTACTTTCTGTTGGTGTCGTTATCATCACTGGCTTTTTCTTCACAATGTATTAAAAAGCATGTATTATATGCAGTAAACAGTTTCTATGTATGCTAACTGTTCCCAAGCACTCAGAGGTTGCCTATTCATGCTCTGCTCCCTTTTCATGCAGGGTAACCTTTTCCCGGAGTAGTAAACCTCCAGAAATCATTGACATCACTTTTTGAAATAAGGAATGTTGTACTGGGTCCAAAACCATTTTGCAGGTTGTTTCTGCTAAAGTCTCTGTTTCAGAGAACAGCTGTCTGTTTGCAGTTGCATTTAAGGAAGTTCTTCAGCTGGGTATTTCTCAGTGGAAGTTCCCAGTTAATATTAGACATAAGCGGTACTGAAGTACAGAACCACATTTCATAATCCTGTTGACACTCCTCCCAAACAGCATAGAAATTTCCTACACTGTTACTAAAGAGATGAGGAAAAAAAATCCAAAACTTTGGTTTCTACACTATGTAAAGACAATGAGGAAATTATACTTACCATTTTCAGCTATTCAGATATATAGAAAAACTTAACAAACTTAACAATTGCACAAACTCTACTTTTATGTTGCTTAT
The DNA here is from genome assembly GCA_033439905.1 of Ceryle rudis. Lineage (NCBI taxonomy): Eukaryota > Metazoa > Chordata > Aves > Coraciiformes > Cerylidae > Ceryle > Ceryle rudis. The sequence continues at coordinate 1,244 of JAAGNO010009850.1, read as the reverse complement.
AGTGCACCAAGTCTGTATGTCTGCCCTTTAATTAAATATTCTCAAGCTAGTTTCTGAAATCCATGTTTCATCTGTTACATCCTATAGGCAAAATACATACCTCACTGGCACTGCATATACCACAGTTTCCACAGGCTCATCAAATAACTACTCTTGCTGTCGGAAAAAAAAATTACAAGATTCAGCCTCACCCTCCTTCTTACTATGGAACGGCAACATTCAGTCTAAACTGATCCACAGTTTTCCTTTTCTGACCAGGAAAAGTGTTTGAAGAGCAAGATACACTTTTTATTTTGTTAAAAAAACTGCAAGAACAACCTATTGAAAGAATGCGAAACACCACAGAATAGCAGAGACTCTGTCAGCACCCAGCACGGCACCACACATTCCTTTGGGATCACATCTAAAAGTTCGGGAAAAGGTTTAAACATCTGACGTGAGCCACCTAGTGTCTTGAGCGAATAGCTACATTAAGAAGTTGAAAAACATTTAAACCTCTTTCTGACAGCTGGTAGAAGCCAATTTGCATTTGCAAGCTTAAAATTCTATAAAGGAATGAGATTTAAACTTTTACTGCAATACAACCCCTTGGCAACTGCTGCGCCACAAGCCTACCTTGAGAGCAATCAGTTCCTCTCGAGATTTCAGCACAGCTTAACCAATGAGCACACTTCCAAAACATCAGGAAAGACGAAGTAAAATTCCTGTTAAGATACCATTTCAGAAGTAATGTCCAACAGTAAACTGTATACAAATGATGCGAGGTATTTAAATAAACTGCTTGACCCACTAAGAGCAAACTTCGAACTTTCACTCTGGAAACTTGCTAATACCCTCCCCAAACATGTTTCTAAATAAGACTCTCTCTGAGTCTGAAGACAAAGTGAAATAATACAGACATGAATCTCTTCACTGCCACTCCCAAACTCTAGATAAGTGTTTTGCAACTGTTTTAAGATTAGTAGGTACCTAAAATCCTAATAATTTAGAAATATACTGATATATGCTTCTTATTCCCAGGCATCTTGTGAAGACTGCATATAGAAAGGCAATTCTGCCTTAACAATGACATAAAAATGTGAAATATTGGTGTGGGACAGAAATACAGAAAGTCATTACTAGAATAGCTGTCTGGAATGAAATACAGAGACTAAGAGGAGGAAGCAGAAAAGAAAAAGAAAAAGAAAGAAAAAGAAAAAGAAAAAGAAAAAGAAAAAGAAAAAGAAAAAGAAAAAGAAAAAGAA
>JAAGNO010009849.1:6925-56501 GCA_033439905.1 Ceryle rudis | reverse complement strand
TTTGTTTTGGTTTTGGTTTGTTTTTTTGTTTGTTTTGTTTTGTTATGTTGTTGTTGTTTTTGTGGGTTGGTCTTTTTTTTGGCAGTTGGACACAGTGATCTTAGAGGTCTTCTCCAACCATGACAATTCTGTGATTCTGTGAACTTTTTGTATTTTTTTCTCTAGATAAGGGTTTTTAATAAGCATTTTATCTTTTTTTTTTTTTTCTCTAGGTGGAGGGCAGCCTGAGCAGTGCACTAAGGGCACAGACTTACTAGCAGCATAGCTACTGGAAAGGGGTGACGAAATGCAGATTTTCAAGCCTAAGTCATTTCACGTGTCTCTACTGCAGTACATGGGCCGAGGGCAAGTCTGCCCATCCTGGAACAGAGCTGTGCAGTGATAGTGCCTGGGATCACGGCTGAGGATGGCCGTGTTCACAGGGCTGGGTGTATGGGCTAACTGGTCTTGTTCTGGGAAGACTGCATAGCTGGGCATCCAGCACGATGGTGTCTCCTTCCATCATTTCTGCTGCTGGGATGAAATATCCCATCGCTGCTGCAGGATCCCTTCATCGTGCTCTGATGTTCAGCACAGATATGTACTTTAAGAGGTTGTTTTTCAGAAGACCGATGCTCCAGGCTGTCAGAAAATAAACCCCATTGAAAGATTCTCAGCCTAGGCACCCAAAAATTGGAGGTGTCCACATTTCCAACTGCATCAGCCTTCTTAAAATTTGTCCTTTTCCTGTTTTTTGTTTGTTTTCGTCCTGTTTCTTTTAACAGGACTCAGGAAGGCTGAAATGAACTGTGAAGACTACAGCCTGCATGGGGATTGAAACTAGACATTCTCACCCATTCCTAGCCAAAGTAAAAACCAAGCATTTAACCATGTAGGCCAACGTACAAAATGCTGTCAGAGAAAGGAAAAGCCACACTAAGCCTGACATCCTATCCTGAACCTGTCCAGCTGCATTTGTATCACCAAAGTAGCAGCCACCAGCAGCTGATGGCATTACACACCAGTTCCCACCGGGACCGATTTGTTGACAATGGATTCACTGTCTACCTCTATGTTTATTCAACAGAAATGTCTGGATTTGCTTAACATGTGCAATGAGGGGTTGAGAAGCCAGAGTGCACAGAACAATAATTCACTTCAAGGTAGTTGTTATTTTGAAAAGACTTGCTCTTTTCACTCTCCCTGTGTTTTAATTGAGAAGCTCACCTCAGCACAAAAATAATATATGCATATACATATGCATACCTGGTTACACATTTATGTTGCACATGTACACAGCTGTGTGTACTGAAGAGCACGCTTAATTGCCACCGAGTTTCTGGGTTGAAGAGTTTCATTACTCTCATCTACATGAAGCTTAAATCCAAAGCTCCTTCAGAGGAGGAAGGTCACTTAAATCACTGCCAGGAGCTAACTGTTCACTGTACTCAATTACCACTTACAATCTTTCATCGCTGAGGGTTTCTGCACTGCAGACTGTCACCTAACTCCTTGTTTTCAAGCATGCCAGCGTGACATGTAGAGAACAGCCACAGTGAACAGCCACTGGCATCTGCCCGTGAGTGTGGTCTATCGGGGAGCCACACTCCAATGCCGTTACACCACAAAACGCTTTGCTCTGGAAGCTGTCTTCTCGTCCTCAGCAGAACTATTCATGGACCACAATCCCATGTAAAACAGAGAAAAGTACGGGTGTATAACCCATGGGTGTGTAGGCATGTAGTAATCCTGACAGTTTTCATGGACCAGTTTAGGCAGTTTGCACTGGGATCCCATTCATACATGTCTATTTCTAGCTGGATTTCCTTCACAGTTCTTTTTAGAGACACAAAGTAGATTTTGTTTCGTTATCACCATTGATTTGTTCATTTGGGTATTTATATCAGTGTATTCACAAATAATGGTGCAAACAGTTTTGAGTGAAGTTAAATATTGGAAACCAGATCATTTTTCTCTGTTGGCTGTACTCACATTGGCAGTTAAACTGGTGTGTCAATAACAAACATATAATCGCTTTTAGAAGAAGAAACTGGGTCCATTTAGGTTGCAGACAGAGTATGGATTTTGGTGCCCAGGGTTCATATTGTCGATTTCATGTAGTAGTTCTGTTTTCTTTTATCAGGGCTTTCAGTAAAGAGTGATACATCAATGAACACTTTGCCTCCAGGTGGTTCTGTTTATGTAGTTTTACTGCTTAGTGTCCTGTTTTCTGAAAAGTGGATCCACACTGATTTGTGTTATAACAGTATCGGACCAACAAACCAGCTCACACCCCTTCAGTGTCAAACTCAAATTGAATGGACACTGAGAAAGACCAATTCACTTAATAGAAACCATATAAACTATTTTACTTTTCCATCAGTCATGACAGAAGCAAAAAACCCCAACCTTTAAGATTTTCTCATTTAAAGAATCCTTTAACAGAAATACTTTTGAAGGTCATGCAAAGCTTAAGGAGCTATATGACTTCATCTGCACAGATTTTGCAAAATAATGGACTTGGTGACAAAGGAACTGGTCTAACACCAGAGGAGGACATTGTTCTGAGAGCTGCACCCTCCATTGGACTGGTTGTTCAACCAGGACATTGGACACCTGGTCCCTCATTCTGGCTCTGCCACATGGCTCAGGATGGAAATAGGCTTCCCTCCAGCTCCCAGAGATGAGAGAGTATTCTAGGGGAGAGTGGTATCTTGTTCTTCCCTTGCCACCCCCTTGGCCATAGGACCTTGTGCTGACCAAGAGCACTCTCATCACATTAGTACAGTCTTTAGTAGGAGTGCAACAAAAATAATGGGGGCCTCAACCCCTTGCAGTTTTTATCACGTATATTAGCTAGCTGAAAAGCTGCTCTGCAAGTTCTCTGGTGAGGAAGCAAAAGGGTTTGGATCAGCTTTTGGTTGGACCTACAGAGAGGAGGAGCTGGGGGATGCAAAAGTTGGTAGTTCTCCACGGAGCAGGTGACTCACTATTAAGGACAAGTAAAGGACTTGGAAAACATGCCAGATGGGGCATCTGCAGCCAACAGCAGGGTAATCCTGACCCTTTGCCTCAGTTCATATTGTGAGTGAGTGCTGGAAAAGCTGATGCCAAGAGAAATGGCAGTGAGCAGAGATTCATCATCAGCTGAACTAGGAAAAAAGAGCCCTTTCCCCATCCTCTTCACTCTTTATCAGCCAGCATATAGCTCTTCTGGCTTCATGTGAAGCTTGGCCCCACGTGCTGTACAGGGACACCCTTTTGACCTGTGCTCTCCCGTAGTTAATGGCTCACACCATAAAGCGTTCCTATGATCATTAAAATAGGAAGCGTTATTCTCTCCTCCATAATAGTCTGACAATCTAATTTTAGTCATGCTGAATGCAGTAATGACCCTATATTATCACAAGAAACTATTAAGTTACCAACGCAAAGGTTGTTCCTATTGATTTTCTTCTTAGGTTGTCATGATAGAACAGAACTAATGAATGGAAATCCCCAGTCCAAATAATTTCTAAATAAATTACTCTCGTACAGCTTTTACTCTTAAATAGAAGAATTGATTTAATACTTTAGTGGCTTTTCTTTCTAAACTTGCAATTTAGCCAACCCCAGACTACATTTATGACCAGGCTTGTTTTGTTTTAGCTGGTTATGAGTTTCCTTCATGTAAGGCACATGGAAACTCAGTGAAGAGTGAAAAGAAGGAAATCCCTGAGGGCCTGCGTTACAAAATTAAAGGGTTTCTTTTTGTGTGACTGGTCTGTGTTGGCTACAGGGCTGTGTTAGGTGCTCTGCAAACACACATTAAGAGACTGTTTTTCCTACTTTTTGAAGAAAAGATTTTTTTAAAACTTCCATTTCACTTTCCAAGTTAAGATCCGTGGTACAGACAGCCCAAGGTGACAAGGGACATCTATGGCCAAGACCCAGTTCAACTTTTTGGGTGTGTTCAGTGAAATATAACTATTGCTGTTTGTGCCAATTCTATTCAAAAGTTTTTACAACTGAAGAGGAAATATTTCTGTCAAGGTTATTTCTGCAGCACTAAAGAAGCCTTGGTGCAAAGGTCAGACTCATTATGGGACAGCAGAAGAACTGCAAACCAAGCTTCCTACCAGCTAGGACTTACTGGCACGTTTCTGGGTTGCATTTACTACATCTTATGAGGGTGTCCCCCAATCTTTCATTTGGGCTGGCTGAGCAACTCCTAAAATGCACCCTTCTCCATCTCAACTACAGGGCAAGAAGGTGACCAAGTGAGCAGATGCCATCACCTCACCCTTTGATACCCCCGTCTAGACACATCTGCATCCACTGCATATGTTCAAGCACTGCCTCGACAGCCTCTGTCAGCTTCTTGTGCTTCCTCCCATTGCTAACCCAGATCTTTGCTCATGCTGGTGTGTGTTAAACCTGGAAGTCTCAGGGGAGGCTGGGCTTTGTCTAATTGCTGGCACCTCCTCGTTAGCATCCCTTGCATTCCCTGGGGAGCCCTGTGCCCACTCAGCTGAGCTCAGAGCTGAGACTTGCTCAGCTGCTGTCTGGTTGCAGCCTGGCATGTGCTTCTTGTTTTTAACCTGTGCTGTTTGGACTGTTAAGGGAACATTTTCATCTCCTAGTCTGCTTTGGCTTCCCTGCACAGCTTTCCTGCACCCCTCAGGCAGCACCCACTGTGTAATTTGCCTTCTCCAATAAGAAATAATACCTTGGTGAGGAGCAGTTTCCTCCTCCTGCTTTATAAATTGCCAGTGCCTCCTGCTGTTCCTCCTTTGAGGACCAGTCTCCTTAACTTGTGTTGGGTTGCAGATCTTCTACAGGGAGATCAGCTGCTTATGTCAGTGAGATGGGATGGATTCTGGGATCTCCCTCTGGTTTTGGTTCTGCTTCTGCACGTGCCTGATGCTGAGCATTCCTCCAACCTGGGAACTGTGTCCTGAGGTGGCCTCGGGCTGCCCAAGGCAGGTAACTGCCAAAGGCACTGGATCTAGAGGGGCAACGGCTGCTGAGATGAACGTGGATATGTTTGTGTAATTATCCAACAGCCTCTGATTACCTGATCCCAACTTGTTATTCCAGTAGATAATTTACATTTCCCTGCCACTTCAGCAGGAGAGCAGAGCTGGCTCATAACAGCAATACTGCTGACTCAGCTGTTCTGGGAACTCAGCTCTGGCTTGAAAATCTTGTGTTTTTAAAACAATATAGGTGCAGGAAGCCTCCTCCTGATTAATATAAAAAAACCCAACCCTAATGCAAAACAAGGTGGAGTATGGTGGGAGCACATACAAGACATAGCCCATATGTTGAGGCCAGTCTAACTAAGAGAGAAAACAAACAGCTGGAAAAGAGTAACAGGGACTGTGCAGTAGCACTGAGAGGTCACAGTCTAGGAGTAATCACAGCAGTTGTCAGACCTTTAATCTTTCTCCAGTCCTAGTATTATACCTCCCTTTTAAACAGGGGGTAGAAACAGCCAGTCTTGAGACAAAACCTCGTATTTTTGGTAATACGCTGGGACACAGGGTTCAAGGGTAACAACCAACATTGCCTGAGGTGACTGAAGTGTCAGGATCCCTTCCTTTGGTTTTACTCAGCCATAAGGCTGATGTGTGAGTCCTGGTAAGATCAAATCCTTTCCACAATGGAAATTTTATATTTAAAAATGCTTTTCACTCACGTTACATTTGGTAATCCCTTCTTTCGCCACACTTTCTTCTTTCCCTTTTTAAAGAAACAATCATATGGGATCTAAAACACCAGAGTAATTTTGTGATGTTGAGGTTTTTTTTTTTTCTTTCCTTGAAATAATTTAGTACTACTTTTAAGCCTGCTTCAGTGGATAAACTGATTAACACATTAACTGAACAGTTCCACCAATCTGGCAATAATTTTGAACTGGTGAGTGGGTATTTTATGAATGCAAACTGACACCAACTCCTTGAACATGGGATTAGGAAGGGATTGTTACTGCTTCTGTACACCTCCAGCCACGCTTAACTCGTCATGAGAGACCTCCAGCCCTCTGAAGAACAGGCAGTAGAGAACAGACTCTGATGTGACGTCCATGCCTCCACAGACCTCGGAGTACATGGGTCTTCTACACTGCTCATATTGCTCAGGGCAAAACTGCCAAGATTTCCTGTCACAGGTCTTTGATATTTCACACTTACGTTTCATCTGTGAATGCAATGCCAAAGTACTCCTTCTCCTTCAGGTTGAAATGAGATGCCACCAAGTCAAGCAACTCCTTGGCCAAAAGCTTTGGCTGGAAAACAAGAATGAAAGAAAATGATTAACGAGGAGAACTTGGATAGAATTGCACTGTGCTTCTGGAGGGAAACACTATCCTTAAAGGTCCTCTACTGCTGTTGCTTTTATGTTCCCTCTGGTGCACAAGCTAAATATGCCAGCAGCATTAGCCCTTTAATATGAGCAGTCATTTCCCTCCTAGGCAAATACGTAAAACCTGGTAGTTATGACCTGGCGATTCAGAGCTTGATATCTCTGCAGACAGATGACCTGCCACCCACCAGTGTTCAGATCTACCATGACCAGCTCTCCCATGCCTCTGACAATGTTAGTTGTTAAAGGTTTTTATCAAGGACCTTAGCAAACACATTTCAGACACCCACTCTCACACACACAGCACAGATATGTGCTCATAACACTATGAAAATACATCGTGCCAAAAGATAGGATGTGACAGGACTAAATGAGAAGTAAGTGACAGAACAAAATAGTTTCCCATTCAGTATTGCTTGTCATTTAGAGATAAGGACAAATCCTCAAATTTAGGCACTTGGAAAGAAAGAGAGGCAAGTAACACACACTTTCAAAATACCCTTTGTAAGAGCATAAAAGCCAAGCTCAGAGAAACTATTCACTCCATATGGAGGGCGGTGCATTACTACCTTTTCTGCAAAACTGTATTTGACTTACAAGTCTACTATGTCCTCCTGCCTTTATGAATTTCCATCAGCTCTGCTGAGCTCCTGTGTTTCCTACTGGACTACTGAAGTCTTGGCCATAACAGAGCTCTTCTCCTGACTGCCACTGGTAGCGAGCAGGGGTAAAAAGGATCCAGGTAGATGCAGCCTGTGATCCCTCAGCCTGTAAATCCCCCTGATTCCAGAGCTGCAATGGTTACAGTAGCTGGGGTCAGAGATGCCAGCAATGTCCCCCAGTGACTGCTCATACGGATTTGGTCTACAAATCTCTGTGCTGCAAGCCTCAGTGAAAATAAAGCTGACTGCAGGCTTGACTACCCCAGTGAGTCTGTCAAGCAGCTGAGTCAGTTACCCCAGACATGAACCTGTTGTTAAGTGGAGTTGAAATGATGATGCTATACAGAAAATGGGTGGTGGGGACCTGAGAACCCTGCTGTCCTAATTGACTGTTCTGTTCTGCAAATACAAACACAGCTCATGTTAAAAAAAGCGCCAAAACCTGATTTGTACTTTAACTCCGAATAGATTCATAAGACTCTCAACCTCTCTCTGAAGATGTCCCTGAGCTGAGCACTGGCATAGTATTTGACACAGATGGGACAAACTTGAAGTATCTACTTCCCTGGCATTCCTGTGAGCGTTACACTGTTCTCCACCCACTCATCGCCCTGCTCTGCCCTTGTGCAGTTACCAGCAGTGTCCGTACTGCTCCTGGGTGCACCCAACACAAGGGTGGTTTCTAGGTCATGCCAGCAAAGAACGAAGCGGTAGCTGTGCCTAAATGCAGCACTAGCTTAAAGCAGCTTCCGAATACAGGTTAAGTAGCTGTGTGGGAGGCACAGCCCGGCAGATAATAGTTGGGTGGGATGCAACCAGCTTCATTTTCATTCCCAAGTCAGACTTCTCAGGCACAACCGTTGGAGTCTCTGCTATGTCTGCTCTGCCTGATGAGCTGCCTTTCACAGACTCCTCAGCTAGCTCCCAAAGGGTGCTCAGAGCTGAGCAGACCAGTTGTGGGGCTGTGGTCATGTCCGTTATCCCCCTGAGTCCCTTCAGGGACCCAAGCAAAGAGCACATCAACTACATCAGTTACCTTGGAGACTCCTCAGATATTTCTCTTCTGGCATTGTACTGGGTGGGATGGACATTCCCAGCATCCCTGTCTCCTGTAAGATGAAAGTCTCTCTGCCAGAGCATTATAAGGAGAAGCTACAGTTCGGCTTATGAGGTACCTGGATACTGTGATGAAGAGGCTGGTAATAATTCTCCTGGCCAGGTGAATTCAGACATATATAGGCTCAGTGCAAGTACCTTCTGGGGGGTGTTGGATGAATTTTCAGCTTATCAACAGAAAAACAAGCACAAATTTTTGAAGGATAGAGAGAATGGTGCTTTTCCCCCACCCTTGCCCAAGCCTCCCTGCTCCTTTCTCTCCTGTCTGGGCCAATCTCTGTGCACCAGAAAGGGATTTTTTCCTAGCCCAGTGCTACCACAAGAGTAGGAATTCATGGCCAGTGATGAGCATAGGGACAGGCAGGACTGACTCATGGCCAAGGCCACCAGTGGGGACACTGGTGGAGATGAATCTGGGTATCCCCATGACAGGGCACACTGCAGGCACGATGCTGCGTGGCTGGGACTGCCTGGCTCCCAGCGCTCTGGGGTGACTCCATCATTTGATAATTGAGCAATTGTGCTGCCAAGCAAGGAAGCGAGCCATCAGCCAGCATTGCTGGCTGCCCCACCTGCGAGGGCATGGGTGGGGAAGGGTGGCCAAAAAGCATACCTCAAACACAGCAGCGTTTTCTCAAGCCTGGGTTAAGAACTTGGGAGGGCACAGGTTGAGCTTTTGTATTTTGCAAGAAAGCAGAGGAGAGCAACGAATGGCTTCTGTGAAACAGTCTGCCTATGGATGGGTCCCTCAGCTCCAGCCAGCCAGCAGCGTCACAAGAGTCACTGGACAAGGGGTAATATCCCCTCCTGATGTCCAGTCACGTCATGGAGTAATGCCCAGCGTCCCTTGCCCACGCACTGCTGCATCCAGCCCCAGGTATAGAGTGAGAAGCTGCAGCTGAAAGCACCTGCCTTTAGCCACTGTCCCCAGGCAAGGTGGGTAAATGCAGTCTGCTGCTTACTTATTTCTGCTGAGTGAGACCTGGCTGCTGAAAAAGCCACAGAGAGGTGGTTGGCATGGTGTGACAGCTTTCCTTCCTCTAACGCCCAGTAGCGGCTGCTCTTCTCCCTGCATAGCCCCCCAGGGCTCAGCGTGGGCATGATCTCCACTGCCCTTGCCATAAGGCCTCCTCCAAAGCCTGTGGTAGGAGATAAGGCAGGATAACCCTTTGCCTTGCAAGATAAGGGAAAAAAACAATAGATGCAGACCCAGCACTGGAGCAGTGCCAGTTTAGTTACTGGGCCAGAGTCCCTGAAGAGGCTTACAGCAGTGAAGTTAAGCCTTGCTAGTCCCCTCCAAGATTACTTTCCGCTTTCCTCTTAATCTCTGCAAGGTTATTGTCCTTTTCCAGTGGGATGACTCCTGTGTCCTCCCAACACAAACAGGCAACCTGAGTCTTTGGAAGGGAGAGGAGAAAGTGTCTTTTCCAAGTAGCAAAGACTCCTCAAGAGACACCTGCACAGCAGGGATGAGGGCAGGAAAACCCTGCCAGGCACAAGATGTGTTGCAGCCCATCCTGCTGTTTCAGGAGGGACCCACGTGCTCAATGTTAATGGTTAATCTTCTTGCTGTTCGCAATGGGAACAGCTGAGCAATGACCTCCTTTCATGTGAACCTCGAAGACAAAGAGCTCATTAGCAATGCCTGTGGCAAGTTGTTTTAATTCATTATTAATTTCTGGACTTCATTTTCCAGAGGGATATTCTTTTGCATTAATAAAACTTCCGTCACAGATACATTGAAGAAGACGGGGAAAGACACACTGAAGAAGATGAAGTCTCTGACAGCAGGGAAATCAATAGAAAGTGGGCCCAGGACCTTCTACATCCACTGTAACAGGGCAGTCAGCAAGATAGGGCTTAAGTTGCACCAGAGCAGGTTTAGATTGGACATTAGGAGGTATTTCTATACTGAAAGAGCAGCGAGGCCTTGGAACAGGCTGCCCAGGGAGGGGGTGGAGTCACCATCCTTGGAAGTGTTCAAAAACTGTGTAGGTGTGGCACTTCAGGACAGGCTTTAGTGGTCATGATAATGTTGGGATGACAGTTTGGCTTGATAATCTTAGTGGTCTTTTCCAACCTGAATGGTTCTGTGATAGCTTGTGAATCCCACACTTAAATCAGGAATAACAGGTGGCATTCAAACCAGAAACTGAACCGTGTCCACCATGCTGCAGAGCTGCAGAGCTGGACCATGGTGCACTATGAGCTGCCTGGGCAGTTGCTGAGACCCCTCTGCATCTGCTGCTCTTTGTCTCTTTCCTATCCACACCTTCCTGGCATCCTCCATGTAACCTGCATCAGAAGAATCAGCCTGGGGGAGTGCACCAGAGCTGCAGCTGGCTGGCTGAACTTGGGAAGGGGTACCCCAGCAGAAATCCTTCAGCTGAAGCAGCGAGGGCTGGGCATGCTTTGCTGGTGGGGGTGTGTTGTCAGAGCAACGTTGTCAGAGCCAAGGTTTCCCCTGCTGCTCCCTCTCCTACAGAACCTTCTTGGCAAAAATTCACATGAAGGACAATGTGCTGTAAATCAACTGATATTTTTACTGGAGAAATCGCAGGGCCCCAGCTGTGGTCCCAGCACACCAGAGCTGTGGCCCTGGGGGAGAAGAGCCTGCTCCTGGCGAGCACTCTCCCCCTGCCAGGAGGAAGGCTCGAGGGACCCATGCTCCTACCTAATGAAGTCTCTGGCACATTCCAGCCATTTCATAGCCAAAGACACTGTCCCTAAGGCTTTTCTGTCTGGCGGTGAGCCGAGCGCTTTCACATCTCTGGACCCTGACCTGTGCTCCCCAGTTCCTGCTCCAGCCTCACACGAGCAATGCTTTGCAGCCTGGGCTCCCTGGACTTGCAAACGTGACACTTTCCGCCAAACTTTAATACCTCAATACTCACTCAATGGATCCACCTGCTAGGCATGATGGTACCAATGTATCATCCAGGGATTCCTGGTCATCTGTAGAGTGGCAACTCTTCTGTGAAGTCACACTTGACTCTGAGGTTTCTCCCTTCCCTCTTGGAGAGGCAGGAAAGCAGAGACAAGACTCATTAGGGGCTGCCTCCTTATTAGCAGAATGACCCAGGCACTGTTCATGGTGCCCTGGGCCATGCCTGGGAGGTTTATCTGAAATGCTGGGTGCTGAAATGTGTGTGCTCTTCAAGCACAAAGCAATTCTGCCTCAGTGGTGAGGAGCACTGTGAGCACGTGGCTGGGGCTCTTCTGCCACCCCAGCTCCTTTAGCCTTGAAGCAGTGAACTCATTCCCTGACTCCCCTCCAAAACAACTTCAGTTTGTTCAAATAATGACTTAGAGGAAAGGGAGAACTTTATTAGTGGTGTTGGGAGGTGGCAGGGAAAGAACTGAGACTCAAGAGCAGCTCTGTGACTTGAACTACTACCAATAAAATTTATGAAAAGGTAGCAAAGACAGAGCAAGGAGGTACTTCTGGGATCACAGTTGGCTGACACTCGTAGGGCTGCCCTCTCTGCATTTCCCCACTGCTTAAAGACCCCCCCATACCCTGGGCTGCAGACACCCACCCTTCAGATACCTGTAAACATTCATAAGATCCCCTCTCAGTCTTCACTTCTACAGACTAAACAGCCCCAGGGCTCTCAGCCTTTCCTCATAAGAGAGATGCTCCAGTGCCTTCATCATCTTCATAGCCTCCATTGGACTCTCTCTAGTATTTCCCTGTCTCTCTTGAACTGGGGAGACCAGAACTGAACACAATACTCCAATATGTCTTTATCTCTTTGGCTCTATTTTAAGGACCATTCAGCACTGACAAGTTAACCACAGGGGATGAGTCTCTCTGCCCTGTGCTGTGCTTATCTCTGTACAGAGACTCTATATACAGGTCCACTCTGTACAGGTGTCTCTTCCCAAATAGACATGAAGGCAACTTTCCTGAGCGATGACAGAGCACAGCAAGCACCTAATGGCAAGTAAGGAGGGGAAGGGCAAGCCCGAGAGTGCCTTGGGAAGGGGAGATGGAGGCTGCAGGAGGGATGAATCATACTGATCCAATGTCAAAAAATAACAACTATCATACCACTTCTATGAGCCCACTAACATGGGCTGCTGGACCCACTGGGGGAGCAGGCTGAGATCTGCTCACAGCAGAGCTCCCCAGCACTGGAGAGAGGAAAAGGAGGAGGGGAGATGCAGGTGACGCAGAGAAAGGATTTGCTACACAAGGTGACGTGCAAAACCCATTTTGGTGCCTCCTAACACCAGCCACAGTCATTGTCACATGGGTTTATGTATGGAAGGAGGAAGTAGAGGGTTTCTGGGAAGAAGAATCTCTTGTAACCTGGGGGAAGCTTGACACCAAACTGAGTGGTGCAGTTGAGATGCTTGAGGGATGCGATGCCATTCAGAGGGACCTGGAAAAGCTTCAGAAGTAGCCCCATATGAACCTCATGAAGTTCAACAAGGCCAAGGGCAAGGTCCTGCACTTCAGGGCAATCCCAAGCACAAATACAAGCTGGGTGATAAGTGGATTGAGAGCAGCCCTGTGGAGCAGGATTTGGGGGTACTGATGGATGGAAAGCTGAACATGAGCTAGCAATGTGTGCTTGTAGCTCAGAAGGCCAGTTGTATCCTGGGCTGCATCAAAAGCAGTGTGGCCAGTAGGTTAAGGGAGGTCATTCTGCCTCTCTGCTCTGCTCTGGTGAGGCCCCACCTGGAGTACTGTGTCTAGCTCTCGAGTTCTCAGCACAGGAAAGACATGAAACCTATTGGAGGACATACCTAACCTGACTCGAGCCAAATCCTGCCCTGAAAGGGCTGTGCTGCCATCCAAGCAGGAGCTCCTTGGGCGCTGCAAAGCAGGTAGCCCAAGTGTCACCGTGGGTGCAACTGGGAGCTCATTTCACCAATCCATGGCTGTCCCAGATGTCTCAACACATGGCAAGTAAATACCTGCCTATCTCAACCAGCAAAATCAGAGAAGTGCAAGGATTTCTCCATAGCTTCAGAAGATCGTTCTATCAGTCATTGTGGAAAATACAGCAGAAACACAAGCATTCCAGTATTAAATATTCAATATAATTAAAATACAATGTTACTGGGATTTGAGCAGCCTGAGGAACTCCAGAGTCATGTGTTTCCCCAGTGGAAAGACAGGCTGCCCACTTTTGGCAGAGAAGCATGTTTCTCAGTGACAGCTTCCCATTACACTCTGAAATGAGTGAGTTATAGAGACAGATTATCTATCCACAATCCAGCAGTGCCATGAATAAAAAACAGATGACATGGTATTAGCAGCTGCTGGTATGTCCCTAGAAACGCAGGCACACACAAAGTATATTTTATTGTTTTATTAACTGTCAAACAAGCCTATCTATTCCCCCTCCCCCACTTCATAGCTTTCCCCTAATTCTCCGTAGCAGAAGGTTTCTGAGAAATGCAGAGTCCCAACGCATGGACAGACACACGCCGACGGGACCCACCCAGCATGGTGACACGTTGGACTGTGGGAACCAGATAACTAGATCACACTTAGTAATGGCTCGTTTCATTAGATTAGGAAGACTGCTACCATCCACTGTCTCCTTGCTGGAGGGACTTAGGGTAAGGTACATCACGAGAATATAGAGATGTGACACTGCTATGCCAAGGGCTGCAACACTAAAGACTGCAGTACTGGTGCTCAAGCCTGCACTGATTTTGTACTATAACCTGGCTGTGGTCAGACACAGGCTTCAGAACTCAAATCACTGTGATATATTTAACTGGGAGCACATGCTGGTGCTGGCTGGCTTGTTGGCACCCTCCAAGACAAAGCCACCAGACCTCAGTCCCAAGGATAGTTACCCTTTTTGAGAGAGAGAGGGAGTTTACCCCTAGGATCACAGGTTAGGCTCTGCCATGTGGCTTCCAGCCCAGCCAGCGAGACCTGACTTATTTTATTTATGAGTGCAGACATAGCAGATGCTGTCTGGTGAGTTCCGGAGCAGGTCTGGTTTCTGCAGGAGAGACCATGAAGTGTGTCTAGTTCAAACCAGCCTCTCAAGTCTCATTGTCTCAGTCCAATTTTGCTAAGGGTTCAGAGGTTGAATGTTTGAAAACATCTCTTTGGTGACCTGAGTTGAAATGTAGGCTGGGAGATGTGTGTGGTGTGGCCAGTCCATCAGCAGGAGAGGTGAGGTGGAAGAAGGAGCGGTCTGTGTGATTAGAAAGTAATTCTTGCCTTGGCCGTGCCCAGTGCAGCACCACCGGGCTGGGTACAATGATTCTTCATCTGCTGGCAGCGGCTCTTACTCGTCTCGAGCCTTCAGCAGTGTAATCAGGAGGAAATAAAAGTGCAGAATGGTGATTTGGGGCCGATTCTTCCCCTCCACCAACTATTATCATTTGCTAATGAAGCAAATGCCAGGTGCCCTCACTGGATGAGATCATCTGGTAACACCAGCCACAAAGCTATGCTCCAGCACCATGGTGATAAGGGCGGTAAAGATGCCAGTATGGACCCCTTTGTGTTCCTGCTCTGTTCCTTGGGGTGTTGTTTGGTCAGTGGCCAGCAGCCTTACCTGCTGCAGGCCAGCAGTGTGTGTACACCCCTCTGCACTAGGCAGTACACTACAGACTGTAACTCCCTCCCGCCCCTGCTGCCTTCTGCATGAAACACTAAAATCTCTCATCCAGGGGCTGTACCTCAATTGCAATTCTCTTCTTGTCAGATTGGCTTTGCCAACAGCTCTGTCATCCCTTTGTTTAACCTATTTTATGCGCTTCGAAGAAAAGAAAACTCCGAAGTTACTCCACAGTACTGTTATGTAAATACCAAATAAGGGCCCTTTCAGTTACCATCTCGTCTGAATACAGCATAACAACATCGTACAGAACTGCTCAGGCTGCAGGCTTGGGGCTCCAGGGGATGCAATTCCCCTCATGGGATAGATCCACTTTTTCTCAACTCCCAGTTACTCTGTCAATGTGTGGAGTGCACATAATCAAAGCAGGCTGGGGTGTAGCTGGGTGAAAAACTATTCATTGAAATGCAAGATGCCTGGAGAGAGGAACGCCTTGATTTTTAGCACAAAGTAGCTGAACTTTGTCAGCATCAGGGACCAGCAGTGGGAGTGTTGCTCGTGCTAGCACACGCAGCACCTCCTTCCCAGAGTCAGAGCTTGGCTCTCAAAATCTTTTTGTCATTTACATAGGAAAATGAGATAACTTGCCTCCAGCAGCTCCTCCCAAACATGGAGGGTGGTGACAGCGTGCCACTGATGTTTTTTCTTGGAAAGTCAACACCCATGAGTTGTGGGAATTAAGATTTATTAGGGTCAGAAAGACTAAGACAAAAAAGTTCCCAAGTTTTAAAAAAGGTCTGTTTGGTAAAAGGATTAGAAACACCCTACTGACAAATTGTCTTAGAAATATTCACAGATAGCTGCATTTCTGGGTTCAGTTAATACCTGACACTCTGTATCTTAAGTCAGAAGCCATTGCTGACACTCTCTCCCTAATTCCCCTACATATTAGCAATGTGAATCTGCTTAAATATTTTCATAGTCAGAGAAAGTGAAGAGCATGAGACGACCAACTCCGCATGGCAAATTCACGTCAAAGCCAAAATGAGAAGCAGTTGGTGGAAGGAAAGAGACACTTTTGGGTCTGTGTCACCCCTGCTCCCATTCTTGCCTGACGCAGAGGCAGCTGCACTCTTCCCCCGTTCAGATGGGGTCTACATCCCTGCCCAGCAACCCCATTCCTCTCTGTTTCCTTTTGTACCGTCCGATGACTCCAACAGAATTTTCATGTGGCTGCATCCAGAGACCAGCCAGCTGCTATGGGTGCTGGGACAGGAATTCTTCTTGTCTTTACTGCCCCATGTTCAGACCTTTCTCTCATATGTGACAAAAACCTCAGTGCTTCCTTCTTTCCTCCCTTTGCCTGCTCCACCTCCTCTCTGTGTCTGCTGGGAGCAGCTCATGTCCCCATATACAGCTGAAAGGGCTGCCTGATGCACTGAGGATGGAAGAAGAATGAGATGAGTTTTGTGGCTGGCCCCTGCTTTGTGTACATGTGTTTTTTCATTCATAGATCTGAAGCACAAGGAGATTTGGTGGCCTCTAAGAGCACTACATCCCACGTGGGAATCTTCATCACAGTCTCCTGCTGCTCTCTCACATGCTAGGGAGAAGAAGATGATGCTGTGCCTGGCATTCGGACCAATGTCCTGGTCTGCCCCAGCTAGCTGGGGTGCCAGCAGGAACACACTGTAAGGTATCTCTGCCTGGGATCTCCCAAGAGTCTGCATCTCTGCGCTGTGCAGTCTAGATGTGCTGGGCAGATGTACATCACCTTCACAGAGCACCAGTGCCAGGTCCACTGTCTCTCCGTGTACCTCCCACACGCCAGAGCGCTGACCTGTGCACGCACAAGCAGCCCTTTGCACGGGATTTCCAGCAGCCTGACAGTCAAAGGCAAGACATTCCCCCTGAGTAATCTTTTGGGGCAGTAAAAGGGATGGTGCAGGGTAACCTCATCTGCAGCCACCCTTGAGTCCTTTCCAACTCAACTGTGGCCAGGAGCATGAACCGAGCGAGAAGATCTGGCCAACCAGAGAAGTAAATCCAGACTGCAAGGGCACGAAGGCATCTTTTTAGGAGGGATTTGATGGAAAGTGTGGAATTCCTTACACTGGCTGATGTAAAACTTGCTTTTGTAGCATTGCCAAAGTCACTGCTGGCTCATCTAATCAGCCATGAAAACATTGCTGAAGCAAGTTAAAAAGTTGCTCTGAGTCAATCTGCACATGCAACTTTTATTATTCTTTATTGAAACTTTCTAGGTTTGTTTTTGGATCTTTGGAGGAAACAGATCCTCCCTCTATTATCTTGCTTTGTGTTTCTCCCAAAAGCTAACCTGTTTTGAGCTTCACAAGACACTCCTGAAGACAAGCTTGGATGGCTGCTAGCTTTTCTACGTGGTTACTCTAGCAAGTGCAATGTTTTCAGGAGACTACTATGAACTCCATGAGAGGTTTTATGCTACTGTCAGGAGCTGCATTCTGTGGATTAATACAGTTTTAATTAAAATACATCCTGAATTTGACAGTTTTGACAGAGTTTCTCTGAGATTTCATGGAATTTAGAGCAAATTTATGAGGTGTAAACTCAGAAAGATTGGTACAAAAAAGGTACCCACTTACGTGGACCCAAACAATAACATTTCATGCAAATTCAATTCCCTCAGAGCAGAAAAACCCTCATTCCCAGCTATGATGGCTAGATTCACTAGCCCTTCAAATCATTCTCAACGTCTTGAACCTATTGATGATCTATTCAGCAGCTTCCAATCTCCTACAGGAAATATCTATGAGATTTTTAGGTATAAATAAGAAGGTCATGGACAACAGGTCAGCAGAGCAGAAGGAAGATACCCACGTGCAGGACTTTTCCCTGCCTGGAGACCATCAGTTTCATGTAAGCAGAAAACAGAAGCATCTGTGCTTCAATGCAAAACACTCATTTTAAGGTCACAGTGGCTTAAGCATTTCCTAGTTCACCTAACCTCCAGATAACCAGGACTGGGCATATCTGGCACTTGGATCTCCATGGCTTAGCAACATGGACTTGGGTGGTCTCCAGACTGCAGCACCATTTGCATGGTGTTGGCTTGTGGGAGCTAACACCCTCCTAGACAATGCCCGAGCACCATTTGGGGGTTAGCTTCAGCCAGGAACCACTTCTAGATGTCTGTATGGATCTGTCCACCTCATTCAAGCGAAAGACAGTTTAACCAGTTGGATACCAGCAGAGTCCATGAGCCAGTGAGCAAATTCTGACTTGTTTCTTCTTTTAGCACAGACAAAGTCATTGATTTTTCTCCCTTATGAGCCAAGTCAGAAAAAGGATGGTCCCAAATTGTCTCTTAGTTGTCACAATCAGCTAAACAAACCCAGATTTCACATATTCCTAAACCAGAAGTGTTAACTCATGTTGTAGCAGGTTCTGTACCAACGTTTTGCACAGATTACAAGGCACAGCTCAGATGTCCATGGCATGTCCCATCCTCCCTGCCTGTCACCTGGCTGCAGTCACAGTCAGCCAGCCCCATGCAATGCTGTCTCAATCCTTCAGGCAAAGAACAAGGCTTTGTCCCCTCCCTTGGGTTTGGTCCCACGGTGAAGGACACTGCAGCCTGCCCAAGCAAGAGAGCTGTGTGCTGGCTTCGGTTTAGTCCCTAGACACGGACTCCTCAAATACGAGAGAAACTCAAGCTGTTGTCTCTTTCCTCTAACTTGTCTTAGGCAGGGGGAAGGAATGCTGCTCTACACTTGCTTCCCATTGTGAAGGAGGGGTGTGATGACCTTCTGAGTTACACTGGCATAACACAGCTGATTTTGCTACTTGGGTTACAACTTTTCTTCTTTTTACAACTGTTCTTTTAGCATACTCCTACATCTCAGTACCTTGGAGTGTCCTGGAACAAGCCTGGGTAGCCAGGCAACGCTGTGTCTTTCCCTCATCCTCGCAAAGTGTCAAAGTGTAATTTTGCAATGCAAAAGCATTTAATTTGTGGAAGTTGCCCCTGCAATGGAGATACTAACACAGACCTTGGATGAATTTTAGATTTCACTGCCAATATCTGTAATCAATTTAAGCAAGCAAAGATATTAATGAGACTAAGCCTATCTCCTGCTTTTATCACAAAACTGAATTCTGCAGAGGATTTTCCACCTTCCTCTGCATGAAACATACAGCAGTGATGGATATAGAGACCAGATTAGATGGAGCTTTCCAATGGGAGACTGGTGCTAAATGAATACAAACTGAAGCAGCTCAAGATGCAAATTGCACACGCTGGGGAGTTAAGAGGGTTTGTGTACTGGGCTGTGGTTCAAACCCTTGTCTTACTGCAGAGGCAAAAAAGACATGGGTATGGCATACTTAGGAATACGCTGGGTTGAAACTTATATGACCTAATTTAAGACAGCCCTTCCAACATGACAAATTTATGCAGATAATCTGTATCATAAATGGCTGGCTTAAAGTATTTTGGGTCTTCGTGTGCACTTGCTTTTCAGTTTCTGGAGATCTGTATAATCTTGAAAAAGTGTAGTCAACTGCTGTGAGAAAGTCAATCGTGTTTTAAATCATCCGACTGTATCACCAGTGGCAAATCAAACCTTGAACACGAAGCGAGCTTCTGAGCCAACTTTCTGTGGCAGGAATCCATTTCACACTCAAGCGACAACAGGGTTTGATAAGAGCTCGGCCAGTGTGAATAACCAGCTGCCTTCTATATATATTTTGATTTGGTAGCATATGTTGAAGTTTTGTATCACTGAGAGATTGTTGGTGTTCTTGTTAAGCATTAAAGCTACCTTGACAAGGTCAACAACAATCTCTACAGAGGTCAGCATTTTTATTTTGAAATATTTGATCATAATTCTATCAAACATTAAAGAAAAGAGTTTTTCTGGGGCACATAATGAAATTGGACAGCTCACACAATCCATTTATCTTTTCAACTGTAAACCTCTGAAGGGCTCTAGTTCATCCAGTTTCAAATCAACTGTAGAAATGTCCATCTCCCTTTATCCAGCCTACAGAAATTGGTGCTTGGAAATACTCTTGATCTCTTATTGCTGATGTGGAAAAGGAAAAATAATTTCCCAAGACATCCTAGCGTAGCTGCATTCTTATCTTCTGTTTGCTTTTTAAAAATCTCTCCTGAATTGGGATGTTTATTTCCATCCTCACTCAAAGTCACTTCTTCATTGCTGAAAATATTTAACAAGCTAAGTGAATGCTTATTTTGGCATTGCATTTTCTAAACACATTAAAATGATTTATAAGAAAAACATGCAAAACCTACATGACCATCTTATGAATTGAAATAAGCCAGTTCAGATTTTAGCAAATCTAGCAGTAATAAAAGTAAATAAAACCAGTAATAGGGCTAGGTCTGATGCGTGGAATTAGATCTTCCTGGTTTAACCTACACGCCATGAGTGAGTGCAGAGAAACCAATTACAGAGAGTTACATCCTTGTGTGCTGAGATTGGGGAAGGGGATACCTTCAGAAGTGTAATGGGTGCATAGGATTTTGTGTGCTCATCGTCTTTATCTGTCCTTATATAGAGGGATGTAGTTAAGAGAGCTGACTGCTGTTAGGTTCTCCATATGTACAGCAATATTACATACTCCCTCCCCTGAAGAGCTTGGAGTTGAAGCATATTGGTCTTTTTGGACACTCTCATCAGTTTCATCATCTGTACATATACAGTTGCTATATTAAGAACATACCACAATGTTTCGAAGCTTCTGGCTTAACACACTCATATGTAAAGCATTCTATGAAAATTCTACACATCAGATGGACAGTTCTTCCCCTGGGAAGGTCAGGAGAGAGAGGATGAACATCATTTGCCAGATGTTGGTTACATTGCTTAATGCCTGGTGGCAAAGCCCAGCTGCTAAGCGGGGGAGCCGAGTGGTCAGAGACTGCAAGAAATGGAATAGCAAGGCAAACTGCTTTAACCTTAAAGCCAGATAAAAGAATGATGCATTGCATAGGTCCAGGTCCCATGGCACAGTAAATTGGTGCTACTCCACTTACAACCCCACTGACAGTTTGGTCTCTAATCTCCTGTGCGCGAGTGTCGTCCCCAAGTTCACCAGTGATGGTTAGGACCTCCCTGTGACTCTCCTGGGCCATGGGGCAGGGTCTAACAAACCTTGTCAAGCAAGAGACGGAGTCCCCTTTGCTCTTGGTGTGTACCTCAAGGGAGTCAGCAGAAGGTGTTGAATATAATGAGGGAATAGGCTTGTGATGAAATCATGGGTATCTCACAGGGAATGGAGAAAATCAACAGCTTCTAATCTACAAAGGGATAGAAACTCTCCCTTCCTTCAGCTACTCATATGAATCACTATCTGCGTCTTCCTTAATGAATCTGTACATTCAGAGTCTATGTATGAAGTCAACCAACTGACTGTGTGTCCCTAAGAAGCAAAGTTTTCCATGTCCAGCATGCCTTGGGAAACAGCAAGGAAGCTGCCCGAGTCCCCGTTACTGGTCTCCTCTGTCAGTCATGGCAGTCACCAGATCCAACAGTCACCCACGTCAACAGGAGAGGGACAAAAGCAGGGCACTTCAAGGAGCAGGAGTTGCAGTGGAGAAACCCTGGGCACAGGCAAGTCCTGCCTCTGCTTCTACATGTTCAGTTATTTCTCTTGTGGTATCTACTGAACTAACACCGGGAACACTGAAACTTGGTGCAGCTGAAGCACATGGACCGTCCTGGTCAATGTCAGGACTGTCTGCAGCCCACATAGGTCCTACTACAACCCCTCCCTGCAACAGCTCTGCTCCTAATGCCCTTGAAGGCATCTTGAAGGTGGATGAGAAAGGGATGAGGATGCTGAGCTTCATTTCCTGACTGCGGACTCACCATCACCACAGCTCGAAAGAAAAGAAAGCTCACCATAGGAATTAATGGGGGAATAAGAAAAGCTTATTTCCCCTGATATTTGTAAAAAGAAGTGCTGGTGATTAAAAGGGAGGAGGGTGAAATGAATGACCGAGTGAGATAGTGAGTGTCTTTTACTAAAATAATAATCTTTTTTTCTGCAAAGAAAGAATAAAGAAGAAATAAGACAGAGCGATTAAGAGAGAACTCAGTCAGGGTAAAACCAGTTAGTGATAAACAGCTACTAAGGAAATAATTGGAAAATGTAAACGCATACAAATGTGGGTGATGACCCGTGTACTGGGGCGACAGCAGAATTAGCCAATAAACATAATGAACCGTGGAAGGAGAAGCTTGGAGACTCTGGAAAATTGGGGAAGATTTTTCTAAGCGGGAGGGGTGAAAAGCAAACAAAGGCAGCTTGGTTTCTGAAAAGGACTGATCCTTGGTCTGCAGCTAGTGTAACATCTGTGGGAAGAGGGAAGAGAACAAGTGTAAAAGAATGGCGGAAGGAAGGGATCTAGAGAGAGATGCTCTCCAGCTCCACTGCTTCCCACACTTGAAGGCAGGACTGTTTCCAAGCCTGGAGGAGGGGGTGATGGTCAGAAATGGTCATACCCGTTAAGCTCTTGTTTCAGGCAGAGGGAATCCTTGGCTGCCTCTTTTTCTTTTCAGAGTGAAGACTGAGGACATGGTTTCTAACTGGCCCTAGTGGTCTTTACCCACCATTTTAGGACTGAGATTGGTTTCCCAAGGTGGTATGGTACATTGCTTCTAGCTATGGACTGAGTCAGCTGAAGTTATGGGGTCTGAGATATCAACATACACAGCTTTAAGCCAAGAACAGCACAGCTCTTTGTTCCTCAAAATAGCTAAAAGGTCTCTCAGCACTGCTGGGAATGGGGAAATGGCTTGGTGTGATGCTGACCGAAACCCTACACTGCAGCTAATGCTCTCTCCTTGCATAAGGACTCACAGTGCCACCAACACAGGCACGTCTTTCTGTGAGAAGACCCAGGGACTGATGTCCTCCGCTGCAAGTGGTGTTGAGACCACACTTCCCTCGCAGACAGGATAGCAGCTGCAGGCCCTCGAGGGATGCTGGAGCCCTTCCTCTTCCCCGAGGAAGAATTGAACCTCCCTGCAAGTGTCTGGAAAGTCTCTTTCTGCGCCTTACCCAGACTCCAGATATTGAAGTCACTAAGTAACTGTATGTATTCATGCTTTGATTAAACCCAGTGTGACAGATGGGCAGGAGCAGATCCTAAAGCAGCAGTGCAAGCAGGGAAATCAGAGGGACTGTTCCCAGTGCATTTCTTCAAGTGGCAGAGCCAAAATCTCATAAGCTGGGCTAGCCCAGAGATCAGTAATGCTGCTGGCAGGTGCTGCTGCTGGAAGCACAAAGACTTCTAGAAAATGATGATGGAGATCTCAATGGATGTCTGGGAACTGAATGCATCTCTTCTGACTGGCCAGTGGTCATGCTGCCTGTGACAGTTCTCTCTCTCCTTCCCGATGTCCTTCAAGATGGCTGTGGACCCACAACAAAACTTGTAAGCGAGTAAATGCTTTTATTGTTTCTATTGCAGAAGGGCTGCTGTTTTGGAAATAGCTGCACTTCATATGCGGGGGCAAAGAGAATAATCCTATTTCATGTGACTTCTGAAAAACTGAGGAAGGTGAATTTGGGCAGAGGAAGGGTTTTGTCCTCTGTCTGACTTGCAGTGGGGAATTAGCTTTGGCTACTCAGGGATTCAAGTGCCCCAGTGTCACAAACCTTTCTTCTTTCATAGTCCCTTCCACAACTTTGTTGTGATTTTTTTCCCTTGCATTGAAAATATGCCCTGGATTCTGTGGATGTCTGCCTCTGATTAACATTCAGAGCTTCGTTATTTAAATGGTGGGAGCTGTGTTGCTATTGATTTTCCTTTCCAAGTAACTTAAACAGTTGTCAATTAAGTGAAAGCTTTGGAAACTGAGTAGCTGTCATCTGAATCTATCCCCACAATCTCTTTGGGCATTGGTATTAACTGGGACCATTCAGCCATTTAAAAATCTGATTTGACATCAGAAGAACTAAAAGGGACTTGCCTCAGCCTTCCTTCCCAAAGCACCTAGGCAGCCCTGAAGAAGCAAAGGATGGCCTCGTGCAGCTCAGGAGATCCTTGCTTGCAGCACAGGGAACACTTGTATGGGCTGCTGGTCCCTGTGCCTTCAGCTGCAAAGTGGGAATTCCCTGTGCCATTAAAGCACAATGTAACATGTCCTGCTTTCTCATCTGGGGCATGGCCTCCTATTGAATGGACTTCAGTAGGAAAATCTTTATTTCTACATATTCTCCTGCCAAAACACCATCTCTCTCTGTAAACGGAGCTTCCAGAACAGATTCCTGGTCATGCTAATGTCTCAGTGGCTGGACCCCATCTAGATTATTGAGGACTATGGGAAAGCCCAGAGATACTTCGAAAAACATTTTCCATTCCACTTGCCATAGGGATCAGGAAAAAATCTGCTTGCCTGTCTGTTCTCCTAGGAGGCTCTGAAGATGTGACTGCAGTTTGTCCTAGGAAGAAGATCTTTGAAGAGAAAGGAAACTAGCTAGCAAAGATATTTCACCCTGCAATGTCTGCATCCACAAAGGAATTCTTGCTGGTGGGGAAAAGTTATGAAGAAATGAGGAGAAATCACAGAAAAGGCAAATGTTTCAAACACAGACTTAGTCTCAGACAGAAAGTGGTTATATGAGAGCAAAGAGTTATGCTATATCCTTATACTGTAAACCACTGCTGTTCAGTAGAGATTCATCCATCAATACCAGAAGAGAAGTTGGCCTATGGCTCTTTGCTGGTTTGCCAGACTTTTATTAAATGCGCAAGAATGCCAAGTCTGTAATGTCTAAAAGTGAATTTATTTAACAATGAACTCTTTGAAAAGGGAGTCCCAGATGTGTAATTAATAATGAATCAGTGATTTGAAATCTGATCCAAAGCCTACTGAAGCTGATAGACAGACTCTCTGACTTCAAGGAGTTCTCGATAAGGCTCTCATTAGGCAAAAGGAAAAAAAATTATTAAAAGCTGAGCCAGCTAGTTAGTCGAAATATACTATAACTTGGACTCTGTGCATATCAGAAACGTACAATGATCTGCAGTGCACATAAATCCCCTCTCTGCTGACAGAGGGCTCACACATTTCTGCATCTGAAGCTGAACTTGAAATCTAGGAGATAAAATAAAATAAAATAAAGAAAAGCTGCGAGAGAGTCCCAAAAGGAAAACCTCCCATGGTTTGAACCACAGCTCATTTCCTCTTGGCATGAACTGGGAGATAACTGCCATATATGTGTCGTTTGGAGGCAGCAGATGCTGCTCCTCTCTGCGTGCCTGTATTGGGTCTGCCTTGCTCCCCAGCCCTGCTCCAGCCTGCGCACCCACCTCTGCTCTGCCTCGCTTGGCTTTACAGCAGCTGCACGCAATGCACGGCACGGAGAGAATCAACCTGAAACTCCTGCCAAGCCCAGCACAGAGAGGTGCCTAAGGAGGGGCACGCAGCTTGTCTTCCATCAGTGCAACTTAATTCAATTTGTCAGGGAAGCAGACGGTTTGGGTGAGCCCGATCCAGTCCCTGGCCGAGGTTTGCACAAGCACCGTGAGATGGGGTTCTGGCAGCCCCTGTTTTACATTTGCCTTTCAATGTGACCCTAATGGGGAGGTGGAGGAGATTTGTTTGCTGATGAACTTTGTTGTTTCAGGTCTTTTTTTTAGGAGACGTGAATTGTACATATGAAATCATCTCCTTCAGTCAAATATTTTTAAGTACAGTAACACAACTCATTTTTAAAATAATAATTAAAAATAATCGCCTCCCATTTCTGCTGCAGAACCAATGCATCTACACTGAATGTGCTTTTTTAATAGCAAATTGTAACTCAATCTAAATGTAAATTCCTGGAGAATCTGCTATCTAATTCTCATTATTTCCACTTGCTTAATGCAATTAGAAACATCTGTCACTGATCAACTGTCCACACAGTGAAAATAAATAATAATTCACGCTATCTGCCTCCATAGTGTTTTTCAGGGAAAGGACTGCTTTAAAACCACTCGCTAAAGCCCAAGAGCTAGAGCTGTGCAAAATGCTTGTGACAAGCTCTGAATCATACCAAATGTGCCTGACTGTCAGTGCCTCTATCTCAGAGACATTTGCTGAATAATTGAGAAAACCCTGGGTACATATAAAAATGACCATCCCAGTTTCTGGAAATGTTTGGCCCTGGGGTCTCCATCTACAGGGGTGTACTGTGTTCTGCCAGGGGGCAAATCTCACCCCCTGTGCCCAAAGCCCAGACCCAAAGACATGACAGAGCATGCAGGTGTTTGTACTGAGAGCTGTACAGAGCTGCGGTTGTAAAAGGGGCAGCAGAAGGCCAGTGAAGGGGACATGGGTGCAGAGAGAAAGGACACTGGAGTCACTGGGGCTTGAGGTTGCTGCCTGTGGTCCCCGTTTGGCTCTACCTGTGGGAGGAGAGGAGGGAGCCATGAGAAATGGATGCCCAGTTCCCATCAGATGAGCCAGTCAAGGGCATGGATGATGCTTCCTCCTCTTTAGAGCGCATCTGTATAAACTCTTTGCTTGCTCAAAAGACAAGAAAAGTCAAAGAGCTAGAGAAGATAAACCTGAACAGAACCTCCAGAAGTGGGCTTGCTCATACCCTCCCCTCTAGTGATGAAAAAGGAATAAAGGCACAGTGTACGTGGAAAGGCATTCTCGTTAGGCATCTGCTGCTGAAACATCTTAAAAAGAGAGAACTAACTTAATCAAAAAACCAGTCTTCCTAGTAACAAAAAGAAGCTCAATGCCACAGCCAAAACCCTCAATGGTTTTACCTTTGAGCAGCTGGAGGCTCATCCCATGCAATGGCCTGGCTGCTACATGGAGCTGCTGCATGGATGCTGGGGTGGTCTCCTTCAATAAACATCACAGAGACCGGGGCAGCATGAGCAGCGGCATTGCCTGCATCGCCGTGTGGGTCAGAACATCTCTACGCTTGAATTGCTTGTCCCAGCTTCAAAGCGAGGGGAGGAAATGAAGTGTAAATGGCTTGGCTCGTTTATTTTATTTTATTCTTTAAGAGAGAAAAGGCAAATCGCTTTAATTCATTTCTTTTTAGGAGACAAGTGTAACTTAGAGGTGTTGTGAGATCCACTCCGACAAGCCAAAGTCTCTAGCACTGTCTGGGCTGCTAAACAAGGAGGGCAGAGATGAGCTGAGAGTTGCTGGCCTGTTCTCAATCTTGTCAAGTTGCATCCAGTCACTGCTACACCTCCTGCCCCAACCCTCCCTTTATTTCTCTGTTCTCCACCATAACCACACATTACGTGCCCAGCAATGAGCAGAGGTACTTCTGCAGCTTTTGGTCCCAGTGGCCCAAAATGCGCCTGTGCCTATGTGAGGATGAGTGGGTGCCTGTACTGCTCGCTCAATGTTGTTCCAGGGGTTTAAGGGGATGGTGGCTCCTGAAGGCAGGTGTGGTGGGGACCAGGCTGCACCTCTAACCTGATGTCTGCTTGCAGAGGAGGGATTTTTGTTGTTCTGCTAACAGGAATGCCGGAAACAGGTAGCAGAGAGGAGAAGAAACTCCTCTCCAAAACCAGGGATGAATCACTGAACCAAAATCTATACTATTAAGCAAATTTCCCAAAGAGAAAAAACTTCCAGAGTTGGAATGTTTTGCTGTCTCTACCTCCAAGCGTCTGGTTTGACCTGCTCCCAAGATAGCATCATCTTCAGAGCCGGGACAGAGACTCAAGCTTCCTCCCAAGGCGGGTTTAGATTTGTGCTTCTTCCTCCCCAAATATGGGCATTCCCCAGCAAAGGTAATAACATAAGAGTTTTCATTCAAACAAAATGCTCATGAGCCGTCTCTGAGTGCAGACGGATGAGAAAGTAAAAGACATCCTATCTGTATTAACAGCCTCTCATCTGAAAGGATTGCTTCTCTGGGAGAGGTCGGGAGAGGAATGTAAGGGGAGAACGAGCATATGTCTTGTTGCTCACGATGAGGTCATACAGTTTTTTTACAAGCATGACCCAATTATAAGCCGAGAGCCATCTTCACTGTCCTGAAAATTAGAAAAGCTGATGGTTTTTCTGATGACATCCCATATCACGGCTGACACGAATGCCATGGGCAGCCTTTCTGTGCTCGCCGCAGACGCTGTGCCTGTCTCGCTCCTTCTCTGGGCACTGAACTCACGGGCTCGCTGCCGTCAGCAAGCGAGAGCATCCCCGGGGGAGGAGGGCAACTCGGGGAAATAAACCACCAAAGAGAGAGACAAATCCATTAAGACATCAGACTGCCCAGAGCTTCCTCATGAGTAGGCACTTCCCCAGAATAAAGACAGAAAGGACCGACAAGCCGCACAATGAAAATATGGCAAAGGCTGGGGGGTGGAGATCTGCTCTATCATCTGGGGAAGGCATTTTGCATCTTTCCCAAAGAGTCTGGGCCTAGAAATCATACTCCCAGGCAAAGGCAGGGGAATAGGTGGGGACTGTAGAAGGAGACGTGGAGTGAGCAGGGAAGGAAAGCACCAAAGTCTCCCTTAGGAAAGACAGAATGGTCTCCTTGCATCGCCACGCTGCCCATCTCCAGCCTCCTGCCTGCTCCGCATGGTTGCAGATGTCTCCTTTCCCTCATGTGCCAGGCAGCAGGGTGAACCAGCCCCAGCAACCTTTGCTGGTAACACCACAGTGCCCAAACCAGCTCCTTTTAGTTTGCTCAGTGCCACTGCCAGGTGTGATGCTGAAACCTGTGTCTGTGCTGCCTTTAGCCAGCTCGAACGCATTGCTGTGAGTGAACTGTCCCAACCTGACACCGCATAGCCAGGGCCAGCTGCCACCTGCAGCAAGGTAAAGGGAAAGAAAGCCATTTCCTAGTGACATGGTAAGAGTTTAAGACCCTTTCTTGCTAATTATGTGCAATACCCTGAGCCCAGGAGCCTCACTCATGGCCGAGGCTCTCACTGTGCCATGCCAAAGGAAGAGCCTTTTGGTTGAAAGTTGAGATCTTTTGTCTATGCTGCATTTGCTTCAGGCTGAAAAGGAAAGGGAAAGAGAATAGAAAACGGTTTCTTATAAGCTGAGCAATGTAGCTTAGACAATCAAACCTGGCATCTCACATTCACTATCAACACAGTGCTCGTAGTGCGCAGTGTGATGGCGGCAGAACAGGGGAAAGGCTCCATCCTGAAATGCTGGCTTGGACTGGAAATGCACTTTTTTTATCTTGGCTTGAAAGCAAATCTGCTCTGCTGCCTTGCTCATCATTTCTTCTGAGCTACACTCTTCCAGACTGTTCAATATCTCCTGAAATCATCCGGTACTTACATTATTATTTTTCAAAATTGCTTGCTCAGGCTGTGCTATAAAAAAATAATTCTCTATTTCCATTTCCATTGCCTTCCAGGAGGCAGCTTTTCTCCTGTGCCACATTTAGCACTTTTTTACCTGAATTTACTATTTGGGTTTCCTCATCCAGGGCAGGGGGATGTGAAAGGAGGAGTCAGAGCCAAAGCAGGACTGACCTGGTAACACATAACAGTCCACAGAGAGAACACCCACCCAAGACCTAATTGCAGAGACTCCTCTTGCAGCCAAGGAGAGAAAGAGGCACGATTCATTTCAGGCCATCTATTTTAGGATGAGCTCAGCCAAGCCATGCAGGTGCCCTCCTCCCTCCACCACCTGTAAAAGCCTAGCTCAGGCACTCAGATTCCTACGCTGTACATGCCTTAAGTTAAATGAGATGAACCTCACCAGTGAACACCATGGACCAGGCAAGCTGGGGATGAGGTCAAGAGACAGGAGGCAGCAGTGACACAAGAGCTGGTCTACCACAAGCAGAAGGAACTCTATGCATTTCAGCCCCATCATCCTGCTGCTAAACATTACTTACTGCCACCTTTGTGCTTGGTGGTGCCCCGTGGCTGAGCCCTAGAGTCACCCTGGGGAGGGGGAAGCGAGGCTGGGAGGACACTGGCTTGTCCATGGATGGAGCAGCATCTCATGGGCTACAATGATGTATTTCACAGACACTGTCAAACACTTGCAGGTTGGCCCAGGAATGAACAAAAGCTCCACTGAAGCCACGGAGCAGCTGAGCTGAGCAGAAACAATAGTGAATTTCTGAATTTCTCCCAGGCAATTGTGAGTGGCATATTTTCTCTGTAATGGAGCCTTTACATGCTGGATGTGCCATTCCTGCACTGGTATATGTGGTGGGAGGTCACCAGGACAATTTAAATTGCTGATGCTCTACAGAACTTTAGGAAATAACTCATCGGAAAGGGAAGAGCTTTCTCCCTTCACCAGATGTTTTACTGGGATAGTCACCATCCTCCCCCCAGCAAGTTTGAAAAGCTGCCTGTATGCTCAAAATTAAGGGTATTTGACAAATGGTAGCAGAACAACTGAAAAAAAAAATTACTGAATATTTTCACCCACATTTGGCCAGCTGTAAAGAATATCCAGCTCTCAGCATATGCATTATGAATAAACATATGTCTCCAGCTTATCTCTCTCCTGACAGCTCATGGATTGCTCCCCAGCCTGTATTAGTTTAAATGCAATTTATTCTGGGAGACTGATAATGGGGATATTGATTATGCAGGCCACTGGAAATCACACCCTCATTTCACTCCATGGAGGAGCATCATCACCAGTCCTTGGCATGATGAGGCCATCAGCACTTCACTGTGGGGCTCTGGTCCCTGAGGGTCCTCAGGTACCCTGAGGGTACCTGATAGATGTGCAGCGTTCAGTTACAGGGGTCTCAGGGCACAGAAAGATGAAACCTGCTCTCAGCTCTGTTCAGAAACCAGCAGGGAGCTCAGAAAGAGGGGAACACACAGCACAGGAAACATCACCCCCATCCAGCTAACAGAAATACCTCTGCCACAGGCAAGGTCAGACCTGACCTGAGTCATTCTCTGGGGTTGCTCTGCAACCTGAGGCTACTGCCTCCCTGCCTCTACCTCTCCCATCTTCTGCTAATGCTCCTCCCATGCCTGTGCCAACCCGCAGGTAGCTAAGGTACAAACCTGGAGGGATTGAGCTATCCCTGCTGGGTTTCATTAATTTACAGTCTTGCATTCCCAAGACACAGCTTTGCTATCTCTAGAGCTGCTTGACCCTCGCTGCACGACAGATCCCATTGGAGGCTCTCAGCACTCCCTGTCTGTTTGGGCTTGCTGCTGATCCCTGTCCTGGAGCTGTGAACCCTACCTGACCTCTTCAAATCCTGCTTCTGGTGAACATCACCAGCTAGCCTGACCTGCCAGCTTGCTCCCCACAGCCTGCCTTGAGAGCACTGGACCTTAGAGCATGTTGTCCTCTAGCAGGTCCATCCCTTCACTGCTGTCCATAGCACAGGGCCCATGTCCATTCTCACTGATGACCATTCTCATGGTAATCCATGGTGAGCTTAGAGGAGCCTGGAGCATTCAGCCTGGGAGCTTCTGGGCTTGGACCAAACTTTCAGGGCACTGAAAGTGGTCCAGCAAGACCACTGCACTGGTCTTGCTGGAGCCAAGCCAGAGTGCACAGCAGAGGCTCTTCCACCCCTGGTTCTAAGCCCTACTCAGGATTTCCCTGTCAGATGCTCATTTCATCTCCTGTCCCAAGTCCCTTCAGTTTTGCCCTAGTAATCAAGCCTTTCCACCTTCACCTCTCCTGAGATCCCTCTTGGCTCTTAAGATAAATTGTTCACTCCTCAACTCTGCACATCAAATTTCTCTTCTGCCTCTGTGCTTTTCCCTTTCTATTTTCCAGCAAACATGCTCCCCTCCACGCTTGAATTCTGTGGGCTTTTGGGTTCACTGGAGCCTAAGCTGAGAAATGAACCCCAGAGCTCTGCCCTCCAACCTGACACCAGATGCTCTGTAGGCCACGGATGGCGGCGGTAGGTGCTTTTTTGAGGGAATTAGTGAAGCTCTGTAGAGCAGCTCAACACAGTCACGCCTTGCAGGCTGGAAGGCTGAGTTTGGGAGTAGATCTGGCTCTGCTGGTCCATTTTGCATTTATCCATTAATCCATTCTAAGGCAACATCTAAATATTGTGCAACAACCTTGTCTGCAGGAGGTGCACTGACCAGGAAAGCCAAAAGCTCTCCCAGCACCACATTCCCCTCCGAGCAATGCTAAACATATTTTCCTAATGTTATTTCTTGGGTAAACAGCCAACTTTTCAGCAGAAAAGCTCTTAACTCATAGCTCACTGGTTGCTTCCCACAGACTTGGTCCAGGCTCACACCTCCCTTTGTCCAGAGCAGTGTCTCCTCCATCCCTCCACATCCCACGGTGATGGAATCCAGCCGTACATTTGCCCCGTTTTCAGTCACCCTTCTTGTATTTAAGATGATCAAAACCGTCAAACAGTGATGTAAGAGGCAGTGGGAGGCCAAGAGGAGCCTTTCCTGCAGGAGAAAGATGGCTTCACACCGTTCATCTGTCAGGAGACACAGGCTGCAGGGGTGGAATCGTGTGGTTTGTCCCAGTGATGTAAAGCTGACCTCAGACAGCTCCCAAGTCCAAAGCTATGTGTTTCAACAGTTTTTAATGCCAAAGATGTTAAAAAATCTGCTTTGCCATTTTCCAGACACTTACTGACCTGGACTGTGGTCTTACTTTTGCTGTAGTAAATCAGGATTTGTTTTTGAGATCAGACTTACACCAGAGCCCCAGTGTCGCAGTTTGTTAGAGAAAATGAAGCCTCCTTTCCAGAAGGCAGATCTGAGCACACCTTTGTCCCCAACCCATATTAAATTATGATCCAAATCCAATTTTTGCACATTTCTCTCCGTGACAGGGTCTGGATCCTGCCAGATTTCTAGTAGAAAACTCTACTCAGTTTCAGCCTGGTCTCCAGTTATTTATCTGCCCTAAGGAAAACATACTTTTTTTTTAATTTATTTTTGGAGAGGAGTAACACACCAACCCACAACCTGCAAAGCTACTCAGAAGACGGTTGTCAAGCCAATGCTGAGCCCTTGCATTAAGATGAAGGGACATTTTCCAATGGCTTTGTTCCAGGTATGGAGAGGCTGGGTGGGAAGTGGGGATGCAGGAAGCTGCCCTCAGACACTCACCAAGCGCATCATTGCCATCCCATCCCAGCTCTCCATGACCTGTAGGACATGCCCTGTAAGCAATCCCAGCAAAACCTTCACTGTGCTGCTCCTGCAAGGGTATAAGGGAGGGTACTGGGGCCACCAGGGCAGTACTCACCCCCTTGCCCACTCCTGTCTCTTCGCTCCCAGCCCAGCACTGGCTGCCGCCGCCTTCCACAGTGATGGTTAAAAGCACTTTTGGAGCAGAGCCTGCAAGCTCTGCAGGGAACTGAGCTGTCTCTCCCACACGGCGAGGACAGCTACTCGCACCCAAATGTCTCCATTTACGGTCATGGCCGTGCAGATGCATTTCTGCATCAGCCCAAGAGCTGGTGCTTTTAAAGGAAACCCCAGCTTCAGTGGTGGAGCAGGGTTGGACCTTATTTTTCTGCAATATTTGTGGCTGTCCGGGGGAGATTCAGCCCATCCTGGGGCTTGTTTATCCTGTTATGAGGATGGGATATATTGCTGTGGTCCTCATGCAAAACCTCTATCCAAAAGTACAAAGCTTCTGATTTTCACGGCAGGCAGGTGCCATCCTCAGTACTCCCTGAAGCCCAGGTAACCACCCTGCTTGCCGGCATACAGAAGTGAGGCAGCGCGAAAATGCAGGTTAACTATTGACTGCAATATCCTGACCATATGCAGCACTTAAAATACCGCAAAACTCTAACAGCATCTAACATTTCTCCCTCCAACCAGTATTAGTGGAGTTACTGCTCTAAAAAAATGCTGTATCTTCCTCAGGCCAGCAGGCTTCAGCCTGGCCCCAGTGAAGCTGAATCCTGAGGAACAAGGGACACCCGTGTGCTCTGAACTGAGCACCTCCACCAGGATGGCCATGATGTCCCAGCCATGCAGCAGTGTCACTAGCCTGTGAGGCATCTCACTAGCTTACAAGGTGTCTCACCAGCCCAGCGCTGTCTTGCAGCTAACAGCATCTCCCAGTATGGAACGGTTCCTGGGGATGAGATGGTGAAGCATGGCAGGAATGCTGGAGACAAGTCACAGGCTTCTGAAGGAATTCTGACTTGCTCTGCTAAAGCAGAGATGGCGCACAAGGCACAAAACCTGGAAAGGGATGTTCTATGCATCCCATTAATTTTGGCTGTGTGTATGCAGGCATTGCTGTTCACGTGGATTTGGATGCACTTGCTTCACAGATGGGAGATAAAAATGCTGCACACTTACCTAGCTTACCCTGAGCTGTTTGGGTAGCCAGTGTTGCTTAAGAAGTGATAACATGGACATCCAGGTGGGTTAACCACCCATATACCTACAGATGAGCATGCTGCTGACCCCCACATCTCTCCCTGACTCTTCTAAATCAGGCTCAGTGCTCCTTGGGGAGAAGGTTAGAAATAAAAGGCCCAGTTATTTCCTACGATCAAATTTCAGAGCCCTCCAGACCCCACAGACAGCTTTGCTACGAGCCTTGGATGAGCTCTATTTCTGAAATAATTCTTCCAGAGAGGAAGAATTATGAGGCTTAACACTTTGGGATGACAGTTGCCGGAGCCACTGCCAGATAACAGGCACCAGCAGCCGGCACAGGACCTGGGAGCCCAATTCAGCCAGCCCGGAAAAAAGCCTTGTTTATAAAAACCCACATGAAAAGGAACGAATTGCCAATTACCCAAGTCTTTAAATAAAGCAATGCAAACCTTTCATGTGCAACAGACAAATGATACACGGTCACAGGGAAATAATGTAACAGGCAGGGAGGCTGAGAGCAGGGAATGTGAGCAAATCCATTTTCCAGAAGCAAGAAAAGGGACTCACTTGCCGAAAAGGATTAACTGGATAAAGCCAAACACTTAAAAAAACCCCAAAAAACAACCTGTATTCGAAACTGAACATGCATCAGACAGAAACAGGAGAAAAAACATTATAAGAAGATCCAAGGAGCCACTCTCTGCTCCTGCTCAGAAAGAAAACGCTGTCAAAAAAATATCCTATGTAAACTTGCCACACACACCAGATCATCAACAGGCATTTATCAAATGAAACACATACCAAATGCAACTCTTCTTCCTAATCCCAAATCAAACAGGCTTTGAGTTTCAGACCCTCAGGAGGAGATTTCCATATGATCCTCCTCTGTCTCCGTTTATGATTAGCCCTTCTAAATTTCAGCATTTATCTGACAAAACACATTGGGGAGGGCTTTCTTTTATCCGCAAAGCCTGTGTTTCTGCTTTTCCTTAGCTGTTGCTGTACCACTCTGCAGCTGTTCAACTTGGGAGGAAAAGACTTTAGTCAAGACCCTTTGATTGACTAAACCCAGGATCACTTTCCTGACGGTGGCGGTAACCCCAAGCCCTTGAGTTATGTGCCAACACCAAAGCAAGTCAGCATTCACAGGAAGGGGTTATAATTGCTGCCCCTGAGCCAAAATCTTCTTTTTGGGGGACAGTAATGCAAGTAAAACACACGTGCATGAGGGGTCCCACTGGCAATAGCTGTGTGGCCAGTCCGAGGTGTCTTTGTAGTTTCGGGAGAGAATTTGTGGTGTCGAAACATTTCAGTGTGGTCTGGCAGAGCTGTTGCTCAGAGCCAAGGCTGACTCCTGAGACCAACTGCAGGAGCACCGTTACGACTCACCCTCCTCCTGCAGCCTGAGGTATGGTCCTTGTTAACCATCAATTGATACGTTTCAAATGACATATTCATAAACCCCTGAGACTGATCACAGCTAATTTGCAGACAAAAAAGGGAGTACATTTGCTTAATACACTGCTTTTTGCAAACACCCTGATTGTTCCCAGATGCATCTGTTTCTGCCCAGCAGCACTCGAGGCAGCAGGAGAGGAAATAATTTAAGCTCCCCAGAGTCACTGGCCTAAGCAGTTTCAAGGTGCTCCATGAGCCCTCCTGCATCCGAGGGAGCTGTACTCGTCTCCCGCGCTTTGATGAGACCCAGCTTCTTCTGTTTTCTTTTTTTTCCCCACCAAAATACATCACCAGGACCCTTCTCTAAGCAGAGCACTTGGTATCACAGCCAGAAGCGCTACAAGGCTGCGTAAAGCCAGATCAGTGTTAGGATGTTATTTTCCTCCCACACGTGGCAGAGAAATCAGTTCTACCCATTCCCAGCAGTCTCTCCTGAACTTGTCATAGGAGTGTGAGATTAGCTACGGATAAGCTTCCAGGGAAGGCTGAGCTTGGTGGGAAGGAGGAAATTTCACACGAGAATTTAAGAGCCCAGGCTCCTGAGCAACTCAAGCCAACACAGGTCTAGGTGCTAAGGCCTAACACAGCTATGAGGGAACCTCTTTTATGGCATAAAACAGCAAATCATCCTCTGTTTCAGCCCACGGCAAGATCCATACAGCTTTGAAGTGACAGCCAGAAGCTCAGGGTTGGATGAACATTTTATTTACAGTTTCTTATTCAGTTCAGCTATGAGATAAGGGAATAGTAAAAATAA
Source organism: Ceryle rudis (assembly GCA_033439905.1). NCBI lineage: Eukaryota > Metazoa > Chordata > Aves > Coraciiformes > Cerylidae > Ceryle > Ceryle rudis. Next base: position 20,369 of record JAAGNO010009849.1, on the reverse strand, counting down.
TGGTGCTCAGAACTTACAAAGCAACTTTTATCTGAAATCTCTCCACAAGTTACAAACAATATGGGTCCTTTGCTGATATTTCCCTTGGAAAGTGTACATTGCTCCTGCAGGGAGTCTAGATGATCAAGGACCCACCAGCGCACGATCTGGGGCTGATGCTACCCAGATGAATGGCATCTGCTATGGGACTCCTGCCCCAAGCAGAGCAGCCCTAAGACCACCCCAAAGCTGGTGGCTTTGCCCACGCTTTACAGGCAGGCAAATCAAAGCGTTGTGCCCATGTTTGCAAACAGTATCAATATTGGAGACATATCTGAATCCAAACATCCTCTTCCTCTGTTGTCTGCTCCACCCAAAAGTGATTTATTTACTATCACCCAGAGTAGAGGCTACCTAACAGCACTGAAAAGCCTCATTTACCCAGAAAAGCATCTGAGATGCCTCAGTGGACAGTCCTGTCCACACAGGGGTATGGTGCTGCTCAGAGAGCTGGGTCAGCCTGCATGCAAGAGAGGTTACTGCTCTTTGCAGGTATGAATTTTTCATAATCACCCCTTCTGGCTTCCCCTATTCATACATTACTTGAAAACAATAAAATTATTTATTGTATGAATACAATACAGCCATGCGTCACTTGCAAACTAGTTAGTGTGATTTACAGATCAATTTGCTTCCTATATTGATTATGAGAAATTCCTATTGAAGGAGTGATCAAACACTTAAAAAAAATTAGTATCACATGATTCTGTTTCTGCTCACTCAGAAGTAGAGACAGAGCTTCCCAAACCAGCCTCCTCAACCGTCATCTTCACTGTGGTTTTTTGATGTTACTGATAAAAACCCAAACAAGCAGGTTGGCCAGGGCAGCTTATATAGATTTCCAACAGTATATTTTAATCTGTGTTTATTAATGTTACGAGCAGTGCTTTAGCAGAGCTGTTCTCCAATAGCCCCTTTGTTTTTAATTGAACTCAGAACAATTTAAAAAGGCATTTATATGAAATAGGAAACCAAGTGGTGTGTCCTTATGATGAAGGTGGCTGAACTTCCCCCAGCCAGCTGCTAAGCATCAGCAAGGCCAGTGCAGCCTGGTGCAGGGATGCTCGCCATGTGGAGACCATCGGTATGGGGTTTTGTTTTAATTAGTCATCCTGATTTAGCAGTTCTCATTCCAGCCCTGGCCTGGTTCCTTCACAGTTATCCAGGCACTGTGACCCAAAGCAAGTCTCACAGACTCTGAGGGATTTCACCTCCTCAGTGACTGTGTACTTGAAAATAATGTTACTCACTAACATCTTGTTAATGGTATTTTTAAGCAACTTTCCAGAAAGCGAGGCCGAATGTGCTTCCGGCGATTCAAATCTCCTGCAGCAATCCCCATTCAGGTTTGTGCTGGGTCGGATCCTGCCCCGCTCCCAGCTTATCAGCTGCAGCGGCGGGATTTGGGCTATGGGAAGTTTCATTTCCTGCTTCTTGGGCTGCCTCTGGCTGGCCAGCAGCCTTTGTAAAATGAAAGACATTCTTCTAATTCTTGATATTAACCCGTTGGTGATCCCCAAGACTAGAGACAAAGTTGTCAGAAAACTGCTACAGCTTCCATCAGCCCATCATCACACAGCCAGCACCCGAGTCTCATTTTTCCTAATTTTCCATTCAAAAACAAAAAAAGGCAGATGGAGCACAGACTTATTTCAGTGCATATTTGTGTTTGAAACACTTTACAGCCTCTGTAATGTCCGAAGCAATGCCTTCCCATGGCACCACCACTGCAGCCTCTTCTGCTGCCAGCTGTGCTCCCAGTGCAGGTGGGTGCAGGGGGCAGAGCCACCTCCTGTGTGGAACCCGGCATCATACCCCAGCAATTTAGTATGGCAAGTAAAGAAGATAAAAACAAATGCTAGAATATTTTAAACATATGCAATACATTTCTCAAAGCTAAGCAACACCTCAAAAAATAGCTACAGTGATACAGTATCGGTGTCAAAAATGACCAGAGCTGCTTTTCTATCTCACTGGCAGTGAATGGGACAGTTTTGGCACAGAATAAAGCAAAATATGTCCTGAATTGGTCCTTCTCACAGATATATCTTTGCAGATCCTTCCCACCCAGCACTAGTGCAGCTTCCCTGAGCTCTGCAGGCAATCATGATGTGAAGTTGCTGAGCAAACCAGCTAGAACCCCTTTAGTCTCACCACCCTGCCAAAAATCCGCAGCTGGAGCAAACTATCACACGGCAAAACAGCACAGTTCCTACCTGAACGAGGAGCTCCAGTTTCCTGTCGTCAAGGAGGTGCACTTGGCATCTGCGGCCCTCCGTCATCTGCAAGAGAGAAGAGGCACGTGTGTCAGGGCGCTTGGCTTTCCAGCTCAGCGCGTGGCTGCTGCCTCCCACCATGCCAGCTGGAGGTTCCCATTTGCTACGGTGCTTTTGGTTCGTGGTAGTTTTTTTTAAAGTTTTGCTTTGCCCCCTTTTTTTTTTGTTTTTTTTTTTTTAAGTTAATCCCCCTTCTTTTGGCACTGGCAGAAAGAAAAGGCTGGAAGGAGAAAAACAAAAGCCACCCCATTAGCTGTCATGGAGCAGTGTGTGGCGTCTGCTTGGACGCAGCTGCAGAGAGGAAGGAGGTTGTTCCAGTGTGAAGAATGGGGCCAGGCAGATGGTTTGCAGCACGGTCACCCCAACATTTTATACATTGTCACCATCTGATGTACCACAGGAGCCACTTGTGATATTATTATACTGGTCCAAAGGTGCTCTCATACCAGTATAGTTTATTACAGCTGGTTACAAATAATTTCAATAAAACTCTTAGTTATAGAAGAATTACATAAGACTTCCAACGATAGATTGGGGTGCTAAGAAATAAATGATCCGTGGCCTGAGGAAACTTCTCTACAGTCGGTCAAACTCTTTCCTGGCTCTCCTCTCGCACAGAGCACCGTAAGTGGGGAGCAACTTTGCTTTGCAGCGTTATGGATCCTGACAGTCCTGGAAAGCCTTTCAGCACAAGCAAAATCCCACTATCTGCTAATGGGATATGGACAGCCTAAGCCTCTTTGGCTCTTGGAAATCCCTTCCTCAGCACAACTCAGACAGCACGCAGGCAGCCCCCTTGGTGTGGGCTCACCCCATGACACTCACGCACACCTTGAGCCATGTCAGCGTGGACCCAGCTCAGCCCCACAGCATGACTCAGTCCCCCAGGGACACACCTCCAGCCAAGGCACTTTCCAGAGTTCTGCATGGATCTCCAGCTCAGTTTAATATTTCTTGCTGTGGAAAGTCCTAAAGCATCACCAGAAGGGAGGAGAGGGTTTACAGGAGCCTGGCAGAGGGGGTACCAGCTGCTGGGGATGTGGCTGCTGTGGTACCCTGGGCATTTCTGCCCTCACCCATCACCTCTTCACACCAGCACCATCTGATCTGAGCCTTGGATGCAAAGCTGCCTTGCAGAGAGCAGGGAGATGTGGGATTGGGGGGTTAACTGAGGACAGCTCAGCTTTCTGCTTTAGCTCTGTGGGTTAAAAATCACCCGTTCATGTGGCTGGAAGGGGCTGGATGCACAAACATCCAGGAGGCAGTGGTGGATGCCTCACCATGACTGAAATCTGCCTGTTTTGAGAGCCAGGAGGTGTGTGACCATTTCCATGGGATCTGCAACCCTGGCCACCTCCAGCAGCACCACTCTCACTGCCAGTTGCCAGCTCTTAGCACAGGAGCCCACCAGGCTTTCCTGGGTGCTCCTGTCCTCCTTCTTGCCAGCTCTGACCCACATCCAGCTCCCCTTTCCTGGGGCCAGGACAGACCAGGTCTTACTCCGCCGCCACCCTCTTCCCCATAGCAAAAACCAGATGTGTCAATAACTCTATTAAGCTTCAAGCTTCCCATGCAAGATATGGAGTTCATTATGAGACAACTTCAGTCAAAATGAGCTTTTCCCTTCAACTCACCCCCCCAAAAAATGTACAGTCCTGGAATGCAGAGTCCCAAGTGATCCAAGCAGACTTTACTCCCGTTGTTATTCACACCAGCACACCTCTGGAGTCTTGTGCATGCTAAATAACATCACTTTCCTTCTTGTTTTCTGTGAGCACAACTGGAGCCCTGGCACTGCAGCCAAAGGAAAGCCTTGTAAAACAAGGCTTCTCATAAATGTCAGCCAGTTACCACCACAGCAATAAATTGTCTTCTTACGAGAGTTTCCTCTGGCAAGTAATGTTATGCAAAATACGTCTTCTTCTAAGGTATATTACTTGGTAAGCGAGATTTTTCTCTATGAAGCCTGTATTAAACAGCTTTCAGCTCAGTTGTAAAGCTACACCAGAGGCTAGCAGAGGAGCTTTGCAATGGTTTGCCCTGCCTGGAGTCAGAGTCGTGTGAGTTGCATTCATGTGGGCGCAGGCACCGCGGGCTTGCTTTGCTGAGCTTCCCCAGCAGATAAAACCCCGAGCAGCTGAGCTCTGCTTCAGCATCTCTCCCACCCTCTTACTGTCACATGTCTGCTGCATCCCCAGGATAGTGACCATACACTGCTCTTCCAGTTTTATTATGGATTTACACAAGGCAAGAGATAAAGCAGTGAGTTTATCATGGCGGTAACGTGCGCTGGCAGGGATGGAAGCACAGTCCCGCTCTCAGGTGTTAGACTCCATCGGTTATAATAAGAATGAAAGAAGGTGAAAAAGGGGAACAGGGAAAATTCTGTGAGATGTCTGACTTTGTGCTTTAGTGTGTTAACTAAGCACTTGCTTTCCATGTGGAGCTTCCTTAGCTCACCAGGCTTTTCCAACCCAGAGCTTCGTATCCCCTTAATGCTTTCCCTGCTTAAAGAATCCCAAATGCAAACTGCTAGTAAGATGAAGGACCTGAATAAAGTGAAGCTCTGAAATGCAGCACATGATGATTGACTAAGTGCAAGGCATTTGATGAAGACTGCTGGCAGAAAAGGGAAAGGGAAAGCACACTGCTTTCACATCAGCTTGTCCCCAGCAGTTCTGTCCATCGGCAAAGTGGCTTTCAAAGACCACGTTCGTTTTTACGGTTTAATCACACAGTGTGTGAGCACACAGCAAGGCACATACCTTATTTGTTTAGTGCCACCTTGTTTCTATGCCTCTCAGTGGTCTGAAGGTTCATGCTATAGCCTAATGACCCTGGCTGGTGACCTGCAGGCTGTTTCCTCCTAGGCTTTTTTGCACAAGAGAGGTTGAAGAGCCGCCGCAGGAGCTGGAGTGGGTGCATCAGCCACTGCACAGCTTTTGGGGGAAAAAGAGACCCAGTACTGGCCCCTGCTTCCAGCCCCAGGTACCAACACAGGTGGTGAAGGAGCCTTGGTTTTGGAATTGGAATCTCCTTTGTCATGGGCGATAGCTAGAAGCTCAGAAGACCATAACGTACAAGGTTGGAGATGTGCTACAGTATTTTCTTCTGTAGGCAGGATGCCCAACATTGAGGCTCTTCATTTCCATTAGAAACAAACGATGCCTTCCAAGAGAAAAGAAGTTAAAAGACAGACTTTCTACTTGATACAAGCTAAAATATGACGGTCCTGCCCTCCCTTCTTTCTGTCTTATTATTCCACCAGGTTTCTGAAGCCCACACTATGTGCTTTTTCACGTCACCAGATCAATACAAACTGCTAGTTTGTCAGAGCAAGAAATGGGAACATTTCAAAGCACAGTGAGAAGGAACTGATTTAGCACAGTCTGTCTGCATGAAAGATGCTGCTTCTGGAGCTTTGCAAATTGGCTGATCTGTGGTATCTGCCGCACTGTGATGCAGGCTGTGGCCAGCTCTCGGGGGACAAACCAGGGCACCCTTTCTGCTCCTCTGTGTAACCAGAGAATGGCAATCAACCCCAAAGCCCTATAGACTGGAACATGAGAGCAGGAGCTTGTCTAATCATGAGCTGAGCAACACCAGAGTTTGGATGGAGGAAAACTACAAGAAGTGAATTGAGATTCTCCTCTCCCAGGGCTCTTACCAATAGAAGGATGGGAGGACCAGAGAGCTAAGAGGCGCAGAGGCATGACGTTTCCTTCACTATGGAAAAGTAAAATCTCAGCAAAGAGACAAGAAGCAATGGTTGAGCAGAGCTGTTGACAGAAGAGAAAGCCACTTGATGTGGCAGGGAAGTGGGGGAGTTTGCTCATGATCAAGCCCTGGGTTTCACCCTGTGAGTTTTCTTGTACCAACATAGCCCCTCTGTTTCTTTCTGGAGGGCAAGAACCCTCCACCCTAACTCCAGAAAGTAAAAAACCAAGTATCTAGTTCAGCCTTACAGTCGAGATACCCTCAATGCTCAAAGCAGAAAGAACTTTCAGACGTTTCAAGTTAGGTGAGACAGTTCCCAAGTAGGCTCTATGTCTGTGCCTGCTGCTTTCTTAGCTGCTTGCACATCATTTGTCCAATACCTGGACCCAGGCTCTAGTCCTCAGCCCAGCAGAGCCCTCCAACAGTCAGCATGCTGCATCCACATCATCCCCCCAAATTTCTGAAGCTTCTCAAGACGTGAAGAGATGAGACCATGTTACACACTCCTGAGTGCTAACAGTTCCTACATATGGCAGGGAGCTGCACATGCTGGGTGTGAAAATGGGCCACATGCATTTTGCGGGCCAGATTTACCACAAACTCAGATGGAAATTATGTGCCAAAATAGAGAACAGATTTTTTTTTTTTCCAAAACAGTTCAGTACATCACATTTTTATGAAAATCTGTCTCTTCTTTTAGTGCCTGCCCATGTGGCATGACCCCCGAGCGCTTGAAGCGCTGAAAGCAAGCACTCTTAAAAAGCTTTATCATTCATATACATATTATATAAATTTATATACATATTATAACGACTAGAGATAATATATCTTCAACACACAAACACAGATGGTGCTTGTAAGGCATGTGAAGATCTGAAGGAACATGTTTGTGTGGATAAGGTGCTGGATTAGCATGCAGAGGAGTTGACTATACACAAGGCACGCGTGCTGTCTCTGCTCCTTGGCTTCTGCACCTTGAGGATAAGAAAACTGATGCTGACCTCCTTTGAAAAATGCTTTGAGATCCATCAGTGACAACAAGACCCAACGCACATGCTTGTTCACTCCAATATAGGTATGCTACAGAAAAGGAAATCTCTCCCGTGGCTACTCGTGGGATCTTCCAGATCATAGCTGATTTTCTCAAGGAAAGGACGTTTTAGTCACCTTTATCACAAGCCTTTAAATATCCTTTGGAGGCTCCTACCCAAATATTTACACAATGGGTTTCCTAGGGAAGGCAGGCTGGCAGTTGTTTTGCTCTGTGGCTTGAACTGCTGTGGTGACTGCCCTCCTCTCTATAAACTGTCTGTTTATAGACACAGCCCAAAAACCTGCACCACGCTCAGCTAATCCCCGCGCACCCGTCACTTTGTCACTAAATTATCAGCAACTGTCCATGGAACTGCTCCATCCAACACAAATGGCGAAGGCGACAGGAGGAAACAGCTCCAAAGGGAGCCTCTCCCTTTCAAAATGAAAAAACCCTCCCGGTGAAAGCGCCGTCACACTAAATAACTCAAAGGCACCAAATGCAAATGCTATTTACAATGGCAGTACTATAAATAGCCTCAGAACGTTTCATTAGCCGGTGACTGCAGAAATAAAGAGGAATATGGTGTATTCTTCCATGACTCAAATCAGAAATTATAATTGGAGGCAGAATATTTCCTAAACGCTCGCTGCGTGGAGGCAATTACTGTGCTGCACACACAAAAATCAGTGTGGCTTTGCCTGACACATGGACGGACCCGCAGAAAGGAGCGTGGGAGAGATGATAGCCTGCTGATGGCAAGAGACTATTAAACATCCTGCTCTGACTTGACCACTTCTTATTGCCTTCTCAACCTGACAACTTCTAAGCTTGTAGGGAAAAAGAGATGGAAAAGTAGTGTGTTTACAACGTCTGCATGGTTTACTTTGTGCATGTGGCAAAGCTTAACTTCGCTGAATTGGGGCTGGTCTTGCAAACAGCTCTCTGTTGCACTGACCAGCACTGTCTCTTTGCTTGCCTGCATCCATCTGTCATCTCCTGTCCTACACTCACACTTCAAGATCCTGGAGGAATGGACTATCCTTCTTTTTTATGCACGTATTCACAGAGCATCCTCTCCATTCTCTGTTCTGCATTAGCACCTAATAAATAATACTGACTGTGACTGGGATGAGGATGGCTGTCAGATACTGTGCAAAGAGATGAGCTTCATGGCCTACCCTTGAATAGGCATCTGGGGACAGAGGACAGAGTCATGACTGACTCTGCATTTCGTGGGAAGAAGCACTGTCCAGGCAGCTGGAGAGCAGGTGAGGCTCTGCCCAGAGCAGCCTGCCCTCAGGGCTTGCTTGTTTTTCCTGTCACAGAATCATAGAATTGCTAAGGCTGGAAAAGACCTTATGGATCACCAAGTCCAACCATTATCTAACTCTACCAGGGCCACTACTACTCCATATCTTTAAGCACCATATCCTATGGTTGTGTCTCAGTGGGAATAATCCCTGCAGAAGAGGAGTGAGATGGCTGTTGCTGCAGATCTGGTTCATCTGTCCCAGTCCCGGGGGCTTTCACCCTGCCCTGCCCTGGCACACACAGCACCATGGTTTGCACACTGCTCGTGCCATCTTGCGGCCCAGGTCTAAAGCCTTCATGTACACTTGCTTCCTCCGCTCTTCCTCTTCACCAGAACGGGCCATATCCAGCAAGCTGGCTTCTACCTGAGCCTCAGTAGGTCAAAGCTCTGAGGATGGGGAGACAGTCAGGACAAACTTTTTTTTTCTGAATACAGTCCTCATTTCTGTCATTTGCTTTCCACATTTCCTAACCCAATAGTGGAAAGTCTGGTTTGTAATTAATTTTTTAAGAGGAAGAAAAAATATTTTAATTTGGCACAACACTTGTGGCATAGGGAACATCAATCTATACTGCTGGCCCTGTCTGTAGAGCTCAGCAATACAGTACAGAACAGGGGCTGAGCTTCCTGAAATAACAACATACAGAAGTACCAGTGTTCCTCACTATAATGTGTAGGAACCCATTATACAACTCTTCTGCCATTCAACATGTGCTAAGTTCTCACTGGAAGGGCTATCTGGTGCTCTGGAGCAGGAGAAGTTAGCTGTAAAACAGTTGCCTTTTCCCTAGGAAGGGGATCCCAGTTGTATCCTCAAGCATCCACTATCTTCCAGCACTACTTCTGTAGGAGAATGAAAATGTTGCATATTCAAAGAAATAGGAGCATCCTTTTTAGCATTCCCTTTCAAGGGAAACTGATGGCAAATGGAGCTCTGGAGGTGAAAAATGGGCCCAGAAAAGATGCTGTAGATGTGGCTAATGGTGATGTGAAGAGAAACAGATGATGGCTGATGCATAACCAGACTCCACCTTCTAATGCAGCATGGGTTTCTCTGTTACAGAAGTATTCTGAGGCTCTGTGAAACACATGCCCAGTGTGTAACTGGACTGAATGGCCAGAAAATATATGCTGACAATGATGCAGCATCTCCCACAGTTTTGGTAGGATGAGAGGAACATACTGCATGCAAGACTATTGACTTTCGCTGGGAGCCTCTTTATCCCACCCCTTGAAAAATCAATGTCCTTACCCACGGACATGAAATGGAGATGAAATTGCTGAAACTATAGTTACAGATACAGCTCTTAAAAACCTCTCCTATCCTGCAGGAAGGGCGTGCTGCTGTCTCTTGGAGGAGCTTGACATTACCCATCGCATGGGAGATTTGTGCAGGGCATGCGTTTAAGAGGGGGTGCATCAAGTGTTGCGAACATTTCTGCAAATGCTTATTTGTCAGGACAGAAAAAAAAACCAGCTTCGGTAATTAGAAAGCAAGAGTCCTCACTGAGAAAGGAGGTGGGACGGTGTCAGCCGCAGCGTCACCCCGGTGGAAGCATGCTGTGAAAGGCACGACCCGGCCCATTGTGTGGATGCCGACAGGGAGCGATGGGATAAAAATTAAGGCGAGCTAAAGCCTGAGTGACCTGGCGACTTCCCTGTTTTGTCTTGAGAGCTGACAAAAGAGTTCCTGGCCTGCCCAGGGGCTCCTTGCTTCCTCCACGCAGCGCTTTCCAGCCCTGCTCGGGCTCCTGCATCACCCAGGGACATCTGCACAGGTTATTTCTCATGCTTCCTCTAAACGACGCTCACCAAAAATGCTCTGATTCAGCAAAGCGCATAGCTGTGTCCATAAATCCCTTTTATTTCAGTGTGACATAAGCAAGTGTTTAAGTGGCTTACTGTATCAGGGCTGAAATGAAAAACCGTTTCCTACGGTCCTTAAGTCCATTTACAACATCAGGCCGTAACTCTCAGGCGAACTCTAAAGCTGGGAATGCCGCGTCTTAACCTCAGAACACTTGGTGCTTGAGCCACGCAGTTAGAATTAAATCTAACTCCAATGCTGCATTTTAAACCAACCAGGGTATTACCAGGCAGATGCCTAAATCACCGCTCTGAGAGCGGCTGGCCTCGAAGGTCTGATTTCAGTTATATCCTGAGATAAGAAAGTCCTTTCCTGGACAGACTGGCTTCCTCACTAGAATGGAGGTTGTGCCTGTTTATGTCACGTATTGTTTTCTTTCTTAAAAATAATAGAGATCTAAATCTTTTCAAATACAAAGGGAAGCAGAGCATCTCAAGCCCCTCCTGGCCTTCTGATGTTGATGCCGGAGGAGAGGGCATTCCCAATGCATACTTTTCACTATGTTTGACTTTCACCCTCGTAACTCTTTCCATGCCTTTTCTTGGCCAGAAAATAAACCACGTGCCATCTTAAAAATGTGTCAGCTTCCCAGCATTATCCCCACTATTTACAAAGGAAGAGTGGAGAGTGTAGGAGCCTTGAGACGGTTGGTCAGAGCATCCTCTGAGCTCTGGAGCTGAGGCTGACCACAGGAAGGTGACACAGTTTGCAGTATTTATTATTTTTAGTCTAAAGGATTCACTGGCCACAGATGTCTTAAACCTTACAGATTTGCAACCCCTTCTGCACTCAGAAAAAGTCTTTCTTGATAAACCTCACTCAGCCAGTCAGTTGTACAGGTGATTCAATGTGGAATCCTGCTCCAGGCCAACATTTTTAGGTCAAGAACATACCAGAGCTCTTGAAACCTTGCTTCAAACTGGGATCCTGTAGCTATCCCCTTCACTTTTACCTGGGAAGCCTGTGTCACTCCTACAACCCTTCTGCACATGCAGTGTGCTGGCTGCAGCCAGTGATGGGTAAGGACTGCGTGGGGAATAAATAATAAATGACTATGCAATCGAGACAGCCCAGCTGCTGCTCCTCCTGCCAGCTCAGGGCTCTTCCCTGCAGTCAGCACTTTCATGCAGATGAGTTTTCATTGAGTCAGGGGATGAAGTTTCCATCCTCCCATGCCAAACTTCCCTGCACGGCATCCTATGGGAAGTGGAAGGCAAGTGGCTAAGGCAGCCTACGGCCTCATATCACCTTACGGACCTTGGGACTGTTCATCCATACTATGCTATTTATCTGTACACCAAAGTAATGCCTGTAGGCTGCAAAAATGCCACTACCACCGAAAAACATAGCAAAATGTAATTCCCCTTGCACCTATAATAAGACGACAGGAAGACAATTTTCCCTGCTTCCAACCTCTCAGTTAACACACAAGAAAACCTGCCCTGTATGTAAACTCCTCCTGAGCTAACTCAGCTCAGCCAAACTGTGTGAAGAACATCTTGATTTTGTGACGTTTTTTGTTTGTTTTGTGTTGGTTGGGTTGTTGTGTTTTGTTTTTTGTTTTTCTTTTATTTCTTTTCTGTTTCCCTGGGGTGAACTTATTTTCTAGATAATAATCAATTTAAGGCAAGTTCTGTAGTTTCATCCCATGTTTGCACATTGTACACAAGGGCTGTGATCCATCATTTGGATTGCCAGTCACTAATGCAGCCCAAAGAAATAAATATCAATGGCAGAACTAAAATGGGATGCTCAGGGGGAAGGAAGATAAAGGATCTCTGTTGTCTTTGCACAAGGACAAGCGGCTGTGGTCCCGGGACTGGCACTTCATCAACTTTTGAGCATATCCATGCTTCAAGAAAACCATGATATGTCCTGGGAGGGTCTCACAGAATCATAGAATGGTAGGGGTTGGAAGAGGCCTCTGGAGATCATCACGTCCAACCCCTCCCTGTCAAATCAGGGTCACCCAGAGCAGTTTGTACAGGAATGTGCCCAGGTGGGTCTTTAAAGTCTCTAGAGAAGGAGACTCCACCACCTCTCTGGGTGGGCAGAGTACAGGGGGAGGAGAACCTCCCTTGATCTGCTGGTCACACTCTTCTTGACACGCGTGGAAAGCACTTGCCTCCCCGGAAGAGAAGTATTTATTCTGTTCGCTATGCACAGAAGACATAGCATTGTCTAAAGGAAAAAGACCTAAATTATCTGCCCGGGCAATCATTTACCAGTGACGGACTCTACAGCCTTTTGTAAGTCACACCAACTTCTCTGCGGGGACTCCTAGTCACATTCTGGTTTGTAGCCTACAACGTACTGCGGCAAGCACCATGAGTCATCATCATGATAATGCCCATGTGGCACTAAGGTACACAGCAATAGATTATTATTATTTTTCCCAAAGCTGTTAGCATGCCTGTTAATGTCTCCTGTATCTGACTTTTAATTCCTTGTAAATATACATTAAAATGTATTTTTTTTGTAAGGTTTCACACTTCAAATATGGCATATTTTCAGCTAACTGTTCCAGATATCACTCATTTGTGCATGCAGACAAGGTGGTAATTACATGAGAGCATCCAAGTCTTCTGGGAAAACATTTGAGGGAGGTTTGGTTTAGTTATAGAGGAGAACAGGACAATTTATTTGCTGCTGAAACTTGTGTGATTTGCTGCAGATAAAAAAAAAAAAAAATCAATGTAGGTTCATAGGAAGATGACCAAAGTGACCCCAGGCAGTGGAAGCAGTAATATGTGTGAAATACTTTTAAAGGACAAATTAAGATTTAACGTTCAAAGTGTCCTTTTAGCACTCATTGAGTGTTTTGTACCTACTATATCACTAAGCATTCAGAGGTGTGAGTGGTGATCGCCCTGATCAATGAAGCCCAGGCACTGGGCAGTGCATCACTCAGAGATTCTGTAACAGAGCGGGTCAATAGAGCACTGAGCAGCGTTACATATAAAACACGTAATAAAAAAAAACACTTGCAAAAGTCACTCCAGATGTGAGAAAAAATGTAAAATGTTAAGCTGTACGCAGAAGTGTTTGGGTTATTCTTCTTGTTTTGAGTAACACTCTAAGAACTGATATGCTTCCAGTGGAAAAATATGTCACCGGCCTGTTTCCAGCCACTGGTAACAGCGGGTTTGACACACATTTGGTGTTGAGAGCCAGGAGTGCGGCTGGTGCCCAGGCTG
>JAAGNO010009847.1:0-26541 GCA_033439905.1 Ceryle rudis | reverse complement strand
AAGGCGCCCCTCACCGCGGCCCCGCTCCTGCGGACGCGGCTGGCGGCGGCCGGAGGAGGGCAGGGGAGCCTGGGTGCCTCGCTGGCTAGTGTGGGGCGATCACCCGGCCCGTGGAGGAGAGTGCGGCGTTCTCCGCCTTCCCACCCCTTCGCTGGGGCCCCCCGCCGCTGAAAGCCCGCTCGCTGCCCCGCCTCAGGGAGCGGCCGGCCCCCCGACCCTCCGTGAGGAGGAACAGCCGCTTTCCCTCGGGCACCGCCGCTCACGGGAGACATGACTCGCTTTCCTCAGGGACAGCGGTCTGTGTCCTCCCGCCTCCCCGGCACCGCGTCCCACCGACGGTCGCGGCAGGGAGGTGTGGGGGGGGCGCCTCCCCCGCCCCCAAGCCTGTCCCCGCCGGAGCCGGACGGAGCCCGGCGCCGCAGCCCCTCTGGGCTGGGAGCGGGAGGGCGGCCTCGGGCAGGTGTTAGTGAATGTCCGGGGTACATACACAGAGTCGGGGGATCTGTGTGGAGGAAACGCGAAGATGTCACCGTGAGCAATCAATAACTGAAATTCTCAGCAGCGCTGGAAACCGCTACGTAACGCTATTAATAAATAAAAATACAATCTCAGGTCGGAGTGATGAAAGCAGCGCCAAAGCGGGGGCTCGCCTGGGATGTAGGGGTGATGCTCCACATGCAGGAAATCGGATGTCCTGCCAAGGACTGGGCTTGATGGGAACTCTTCAGGGAAGACGCAGGATCTCACCCAGACTGTTTGAGCAAATACAATGCCATAGACTGACAATATCTTTGTGTTCCTACACGTACCATAAAGAAGCAGGTGAGAACATTTCAAAAGGAATACAAGTTTGATCCCTTTTTTTCAGAATAAGTCTTGAGATATAACAGTTTTGTTTGGAATATTACCTGTTCTCCTCAGGGTGTGTCAGGGCTGCATGTGGGGGCTGCAGCAGCTGTGCTTGTCCTAGCCAGAGAAATTCAACTTTGTGATGCTCTTATGGGCAATAATGAGTAGGGGGTAAGGAAGCCATCTCCTCTTTTCTTTGGTAAAGCACGAGGAAGCGTCAAAGCTTGGAAGTTACAAATCTTTTATATAAACTCTTGAAAATTTGAACATTTTCAAATAACAGTATCTAGCGTTATCCTTCACCTTACTGATGCCACTAAATAATTGGGTTTACTTTTCAAGATGGTAAGTTCTTTCAGCTCTCAAAGCTTTTTGTTTGAGATTGCACATGTTCATTACCTCTGAAAATCAGTTCCTTTTATTTGGTTGCAGAATGTGGATTTTTAGGAGACTAATGTTAGGCAGTAACATGGAAAGACAGTGGCCATAATGCTCTCTGGATCATCACAGTAAAGCAAGTGCTGCCCTCGGCAGTCATGGGAGACCTGTAAAATAAAAGAGAATACATTTTAAGTTTGGGAATAAAAATGGTGAATCCAGAAACAGCATGAAAAGAAATTGTAAAAGGTAACACCTATAAAGTTTGCCAAGAAATTAATTTCCACCTTCCTGCTCAGCTGTGTTCTGACATCCTACTGGCAAATAGCATCCTTCTCTTTCTCAGCGGGTAAGAGAGCTCTGTGAAGTGCTGACCACTACCTCTGGAGTGAAACTGAGAAACTGTCCTGATATTTTCCCATTATCATCCCCAGGCTTCAAATGAGGTCTCCCACAAAAGCAATGTTTACTACGTGCATGAAGCAATATTTTGACTATAGCACTACTAGACTTTTCCATTGACTTTTTTAACACTTAACATATCAAAGCAGTTGAAATCTACTTAAGAGCATCAGGAAAACAGCTATTTCATATCACCCCAAAAGGTCTGCAGAGGCTGCTGGAAAGTCTCTTACATTGATCTTCGCTTGTCAATTTTTCTGAAAATGTGACTATAACTAGGAAATAATTCCTCTCCACCTGAAGGGACTCGCTTAGTTTTTGAAATGTATCCATTTTGTACCCACTGCACCTGCTATAGTCCCCCCTCCCAAATCTCATTCCGGTTTCCCAAACCATTAGTTAGAAATCACCAGAGGAGGACATTTTTCATGCTAGTTTTCAGTACTGAACTGTGTCGGAGTCATGTTCAACACCTCGATCCAAATGCAGCCCCTCATTACTTCCCATCAACTGCAGCGAAGCCCATATTAACTTCTGGAGTCAGCAGAAGCCAGGCAACCATTTGTAGTTCTGTAGAGCAACTACTGCATAAGCCACGGTACATCAGCTGCTGAAAGGTCAAGGAGGCTTGGGGCTGATGCTGAATTGGATCTCCTCTGTACTTGAAAATTTGGGGGTGTGCTGGCAAGTGCTGATACACAGCATTGGTCACATAAGTGATAGCATGACATAGCAACAACAGTTACTTTCTACTGTTGACACATCTATCCTAAATTTAAGGTGTAATTAATCTGAGGTCTTAACCAAACACACACACTGACACAATGCATTAATGTGCATGTGATAGAAGATGCAGAAAGCCAGAATTCGTCTCCCGAAGAGGTTAATACTTTAAATCCAACCTAACTGAATATCCGCTTAGCTTACCAAATGTTCAACATTGCCTTTGTAATCATTACTACAGCACTCTCCGTGCTGCTGTGTTCTCAGTTGTGTTTTGCTGTTGATACTGAAAAATTAACAGAAACCTCTACTATGAATGTAATGACCTGAAAATTAATTACTGTTAGAGCTGAAATTTCTTAAGGCATGTATGTATACATATAATTTATTTTTTTTTCTTTTGGGAAAGTGTAGTCAGCTTTCATTTGGTCATTTCTGAGCTATACGAGCATTAGAACGAGCCCTACCCCCATAATTACAAATACTTTCAGTATGTTAGAAGAAATATGATGAGAAATAAAGAAGCTGTAAGCTAAAAATACATATAGAACAGCCATTTCAGAAGGGACTGCTGATTTGGAGTGCCTAACTGTGCATACTTTAAGGGGCAGCTTTTCAAAAGCCATTGAGTTTGTATAAACAGTTTCCTTCCAGATGTCTCCATTGCAGCCTGATATTATTTTTTTCTCTCTTCTCTCAGTTCTAGTGTTGCTGTCCATTAGGAGCGAGCTGAGAAAGTCTGATAGACATGGTTGCTTATAACTGGGACACAGGAATTCCTGTTTTAGGAATGCCAGATCATTTTACCCAGAGGTGACATCCCTAGATTTTCATCTCCGTGTACACAGTTGAAAAAACTTCAGGCAACTAAGCAAAATTTAAGCAGAAAATTTAGGCAGCACGGTGAGCTGGGAGATATGGAAGCAGCTTAAATTCCCTTTAGATGCCTAAGTGCTTAACTGCCATTGTGTTGGGAGATGGACTTTAAATCAAATTACATCCAAGTCTAATTTAATTTGGATTTTCCTAATGTCTTGTATATTATTTGAATAAAAACTTAATGAAACTACATTCTTCCAGAAACAGCTAAGTATGTGCATATGCCTTACACAAACGTGTCTTTTGAAAGAAATGCAACATTATATTCTTTTATTGGGAAGAATTATGGAAAATCAGAATTGCATATTTTGCACTGGAAAATTAATTCTACTTCTTTACAGAAGAGTCTTCCAATAGGAAAATCACGAGATGCTGGAAAATGGGTCACGCTGCTCAACAAAGAATAAAGCTTTGCACAATAGAATACACAATACACATTTTGCTGTAACTGCAGACCCCTACACTTGTCCTTGAAATTGTGTTTGTTATCTTCAGAGGCGAATTTTGGTTCTGTTCTTCTCACAAGGCACTTGGAGCTGAATCAGACACTCTTGACTTATATCAAAATTGCGTATGTGTGACCTAAGGGCTGTATCTTATGCATCTGCTTAAGGAAAAAGTACCCATTAACATTAACATTAGGTTTTCTGTATAAGGAAAGCAAGATCACAATCCTATAAATAATTGAATCTGAGGAAATGCTGGATAAATGTTGCTTTGATTTAACCCCTGCTTAACAGTATATATTGAACCCCTCTCTTAGCATTATGTTTTCAACCTCAGAAGCCCAAGCAAGGCTTGGTCTCCTAGCAAGGCCTGTTTCCCACTGATAACGCAGGAGCGCAGCTCAGTGTAAACATCTGTACTGTAGATGTTGAATGTTAAGTGAAATGAATCCAGCACATGCTGTGTTGTGTGGCTGCGGAAGTGTGGGACCCTGGAGATCACTTAGCTCAGTGCTCTTTTATCTGAGTAAACCACTCAGATAAAATTAAGGGATCTTGTAATGCACCCACGCTGTTTTTCATTTACAAAGAGAAAGCCTTAGGTTCAGCTCTGAGTATTTCTTCACTAGGTTTCCTTTCATGAACTTGCTTATTTTCTTGCTTGCATGCATGGAAAGATGCATGTGTGTTTGAGACTGAGTTTCGGTGGCCTGTTCCATCAACCACCTTGGACAGCTTACCAGACCAAGTGTGAAAAAGACTGGTCCAATTGATCTATAGAACACATCTGTACAAAGAAGTAGGACAGGATAATGAAAACCCCGCTTAATGCGCAGGATCAAGGAGACAGGGCTGAGTTTACTGGAGTTTCTTAATTCTGAATTTTCTGATAATTGCTGTAGACGTAGGAAACAGATTTTACATTATTTGAGTCTTTAAAGCAATTTTGGAGGCTTAGTCAATTGATTTTCCTTTGTGTTGCCAGAATGGTGGACGGAGGCCAAAATGTGAATGCAGATGAGATTCCTGAGCTTCAGGACTGCATTAGGAGAGCTTCTCCATCAACCACAGTACCTTACTTTCTACCTCTAGCAGCACTTGCATACTGTTCAGTTTTCTTATGTTTTTAATGGCAGTCAGCACCATTATAAGTATGGACCTGTGCCTCCATACTTATAACTGAATGTTGACAAAACAACATACCTATTTCATGCACTGCTCCAGCAAAAACCTACCCACACGGAGCTAAGCCTTTTCTGCTGCTTTTTGGCTGGAGCTTCTGTCAGGCTGCTCTGCTGTGTATAAGCATGTAAAACACAGGAATATAAAAGACTGCAATGTGCCAGATCCCTAATACGGATGGAAACTTGACTTCCTACCTCTGTGTGGAAGAAGTTTCTTTTTCATGGTTATGGAAGCATTTGCAGTTCAGTAAGCTGCTGTTTCATGGAAGGTGATATGCTTTCCCACTATGGTTTTGATATATACTTCAAAATGCTTTTCTGGAGTAGCTGATGGATTTGCTAGGCTGAATCTCAATAAACATGGTTTTAAAAGGACAAGGGTTTAGTGGTACCGTTTATGTATCATAAAAATAATTAGTTCTCTATTGATTTATTAATGTATGAATGAAGCCAGTGAAGACCATCCAGTATTATCTGTCATCATTGTATAGAATCCCTGCTCTATGGACCTGACTTCTTGGTTTCTCAGGTGTGGTTTGGTGATGCTAGTGGAGTCAGGCTAGCATGACAACAACAGTATACCCCAGAGGAAAACCGGACCCTATTTGTGCCATCAATCTATTAATGCCATAGGCTAAGGTTATTAGATAAGCCACCAAACTCAGGTGGGAACTAGTGTGCAAGGTTGTGCAACATTTCTGTTAGACAGCCTTATTTCTATGGTTCTGTAGTCTTTCTGTATGTGTTAATCATTCCACATGAGTAATTTTCCCAAGACACCACCGAGATGAAAATTGAATGTCACAGTATCTATTTGGTCTGTACATCTGTTACTGATGATCTGGTTTATATAATACTGGTGAATTGTTGTGCACTTTAGAATGCATACTATTTTTTATTGCAGATTTCAGTGTAATCTGAAACCGAGTAGAGAAGAGAAAAGAGCCAGTGGATGTCCCTCTCCCTGCCCCCCTAGAGCGTGAAAGATATTTATAATCCATACAGCCTTAGAAATCCCATGGCTGATGGAGCATTGCGTCAAAATCTACTTTCACGAACCACAAGTTCTGAGAAATGCCAGTTTAGCAGTCGTGTTACTGCCTGGATTTGCCAGAAATGGAAATGAAAGTAAGGTACGGCAGATTTGGTGTCATCAGCAGTGCTTTAGCATGTCTGCAGTTGAGAAGAAATGTTTGGATGAATTTGTGTCAGAAGAGAAAAGCAGCAATTGCTGTTAAGGAGTCTCTGAGGCATATCCAACTGGGTCATCATATGAAGCAGACTGTCTCTGCTGTCAGATGGAAAAAACCCCAAAACATATTTGAAAGAACCAGGGATTCATGAAGTGCTGGTTAAATGTAATATGCAGTAATCCAATGCCCAAGTAAGAAAATATGCTGCAAAGAAAATGGACAACAGGTGCTTCACAAGTTTCAGTAGGAAGACTGGTGCTGCAAAAGCCTGTTATCATTGTGCTCATTCCCATATATCCTCCGAGAATGAAGAGATCATTATAGCAAAATAAGTGTGGGACTGATAATCTGGAATCTAAATTAGAAAATGCTCCTTATGCAAAACTTTGCTGGTTAGAAATAGTGTATTCATTAGTCCAAGTGCAGGAACTCTTAACGGTGATAAACGCAGGAACTGTAACTTCACAGTAAGACTTATACCTCTGCGAAACCATATTTAAGTCAGTAATTAAAGGATTCATGGAAAAAGCACTTCTCATTGTAAAGCAGAGGCCGAGTTTGGGGAACTACTCCTAAATATCTTTGATGACACAGGAAAAATAATATATCCAGATAACTTGTTTCTCATATGCTTGCTATAGATAATCTGGTGGTAAAGACACAGTTAACATTTCAGAGCTCAAACGAAGGAAATCCAAACAACCTACAGGCAAGGGGGTTTGAGAAGAGTAGCATTATGGCTCAGAGCTGACTTCACTAGTAACACCATGTGAATCACTATGAGGGAAAGGGGACAGGCTGAAGAGAACAGGAGGCCAGCTGCAACCATCCCAGGAAACAGCTCTACATTACAGACTGACTAATCAAAAGGATGAGTGGATATTCACAGATCTTTCAGAAGATCTTTCAGAACAATAATAATGCATATTCCCTGATGAGTGGCTTTTGGGATGAGACACAGCTCATAAATGTGCAGGCAGCACAGCATCGGGAGACCTGTGATTTACATACTTTTTTTCAGCTTGGATAATCATGGGGCTTCCCACCAGAAACTGTGGGATTCCCATGTCGCAGTGTGAAGTGCGGTGGCTGGTGCCACTGGGCACCGCTCGACGCTCACATGTGCCAAATGCGGACACAGGGAAGAGACAGGAGATAGGAATTAGCTCCAGCTGCTTATTGACACACAACAGCTACCAGCACCCAGCATGGCTTGAATCATAGAATTCTATCACAGAATGTGTGCTTGGAAGTAAGAAACTGGAGACAGTCCTTGGGATGAGACTGGCTGTGCTTGGTCCAGCCAGTGCTGGCTGGATCCTTGAGGGACATGAAGGCAGTATGAACCCTGTGTGACAGACTCATCACAAACCAAGGCCACCCTCAGGCTGATGAGATGGAACAGTAACTGATGTATGTGGACACTTCAGCAGGTAGACCAAAGTGCACCAAGCTGTGCAAGATGTCAGTCCAGACCAGCCTGAAGGCTGATGGTAGACAGTTGTCTAGTATGTGTGCTAATGAATTGCAGCGGATATTTGAAGGATAAGAAAACTTGCAGTGCTTTTTGATCTATGCATCTTGTGTCAAGGAAGTGTCTTGCAGTTTACATTACAGGCTCTTACTGAGGGATAATAATATGTCTTCTGCTTATGGTACATATAAACAATCAATATAATTACTTGTACTAACATTTTCTCTTTTAACTAGAAGTATTTGAAGTTTAAGCATTATTGCACCAAATGCATTTGTCACTGATGGAGGGATGTCACCACAAAAAATACTCCTTACTAATAAACTATTACAAAGAGAAGGGTATCATACCTAAACCAAGCCAGAAAACACAGATGTCTCAAAAAAACCATCTTTAGAATTTGATGCCTTTTGTGGTGCCAACAGCTGAAATTTCCAAACTTGTCTCTCTGACTGTATGATTTGTAAAGAGTAAAAACAACAGCACGCTCCTGCTTTGCTCTTATTGCATTACCATTTCAGCATCATTTCATAAACACTTTTGCCCATGTTAAAATTGACAGTATCCTCAAAATATGAAACAGGCAAATTAAATGAATACAACGACAAGATATTAAAATCAGCAACTGCTCAGTACTGGAATAAGTGTTGTTGAAAGATTTTTCTTACCCAGTGACTAAATAAAGTCTTGTCAAATTCATAAAATGTGAAGAAGTCTAATTACTTGAGCAATTAGAACATCTGAAAAATACCTTCTGAGGTTTTTAAGTCTGCAGAAAGGAGCAGGTAGTCTTTCCTTTCTCTAGTAATTTAAATGCAGACAGGTACCAGGGAAGGTTCTACAGCAAATAAATCACAAATATGAAATACTCACTTCCCACATTTTTTATTGAGTTCCATTCTTTATCAAAAGTGCTTGGCACAAATTAGTATCAAACTAATTTTCTTTTTTTAATGACAGTATATCACTCAGTACATTAATAATGCAAAAATTAAGTATATTGGATAAATATATGTTAAAGTAGGTAATTATTTTAGTAAGTATATATAGAGATTCTGTTTGCAAGAAAAAATGTATCAAGTAGTGTAAAACTACATATGATTGCAAAATTACCTGTTTGAATGGGTGTAATGCAATAATGATCAACTTCTCCAAAAGAAAAGAGAAAAAGGATGAAGGACAAAAAAAAAAAAACCCCAGTGAACACCCAACCATGTCTTAAATCATGATTGAAATTACTAGGCATTCAAAATTAGAATTATTGAGTACCACAAATTCCAATCCATGAAAAACTTTTGCATATAAAAAAAGAGTATTTTTTTCCTTTTGCAGAATTTGACATTGGAATATTACATGCAGCAGAGCTTTTAAACCAGTACCTATTGACATGCTAAAGATAGAATACAGGCATGTAACACACACACATCTGAATATATGCAGGTACATTTTTCCTGCCTCGCAGCTCCCTAGTTGCTCTTTGAGACAGAAAAAACATGTAGACTGGGGATGAGCAAAGCGCATCCACCACCTTGCAGCCAACCCAGGCAGCATCTTGCCTTCAGGCTGCAAAACATAGTCCAGAGAGCCATCCAGGGCTCAGAAATGAAGGCTGAGATATGCAGGTAGAACAGCAGCCTGTGCACCAAATGTGGTGTTCTGCAGGGAGCCGTGGCCTTGCCCTGCACTGCCTGCTCTGGTTAGGTTTGCATCATACATGTGGGAAGAGAGGTGTGACAAAGTGAGATAGAAACTAGTCAAAACGAGCCGTTGGTTGCAACCTCTTGTGCTTTCCACCCAGCTGAGGAATTTGAAGTAAAGCCGAGCTATGTGCCATGGCTGCTTGCACACTGAAAGGTCATGTTAGAGGTCCAGTGCTGTGATACCATCAGCTTCCCCAAACTTATTTAAGTGACAATAAAACACAAGGGGGAAACAAATCCTTCTGGTTTGGAAACTGAAACAACAACAAAAAAATCATTATCCTAATGTCATATATCAACCTGGTTTTGATTCACATGTGTACAGGCCAGCTTTCCAGTCATAGGACTAACTGTTGAAAGTATGAAGAAGGTAGAGAGTAGGATTTTCTTTTTCAGTACAGAATGAGTACTGATGATCAGAGTGTTTCATAAAACAAGATGAACATGGGGTTTTTTGAAAAACAGTAGAAGTTGCCATTCCCAACCAGGATACAGCTCATTAAAAGGCATGAGATCAGCTGAAATTCTGCCAAGAGGGAGAAGCAAGAAGGCAAAAAGATCCCAAGGTAGTCTGTTACTAGTATGAATTATTTGCTTTACTTGAAATTTAAGACATATTTAACAAAGGGAATGTTTTCAGTTACTCTTTGGAGACTATAAAAATAAATCTACTCTGCTTTCTATAATTTTTCCTTGGGTTTAATTGCTCAGGACTCCAGGCTTCTGCTGTTACAGCAGTCATTAAATGGTTGAGTGATGCACACCAACATCTCAACACCTACCTCTGAACTTGGGATGGTCTTCTTAGTTTTTGGTGGCTGTTAATTATTTGATTGTAAATTACAGTGGGACACCTGTGCCTGAAAAATGCCTTCTGTGCCATGTGATTGCCTTTTAAGTAAATTCACCCAAGCTTCCCCAGTGTGGCAATCTCATGGAAAGGCAATGCTAAATTCACTCAGGGATATTCAATGCACTGAACCTACCTTTCCCTGCTGCATTTCTAGCTGCTGGTAACTGGCTTGTTTCACTGAGCAGTGCTCCACAGCCTTGGTCCTGTCACCAGTCCCTAGAGACAGACCTTGCTTATCAGGGAGAGGGGATACTGTCACGGTTTAGGGTAAGGGCAGTCCACTAGACCTATAACAGCTGCTCTCTGTTAACCCCCCTCCCTCCCCAAAGGGGAAGGGAAAGGGAATAAGAGTCTTAGTGATTAGAAAAGGAAACTAGAACAGCTTTAATGAAGATAATAATAAGAAAAATGGAATATACACAAATATATATACAAAGCCAATATCAAATCCAACAACCTCTAATGGCAATTAGGTCACTGTCACCACTGATGCTGTGGAACAGGCACTGGGAAAGTCCCAAACTGGGCCCAGCAGCAGATGAGAACTGTGCTCAGGAGATGGATTCTCATACTGGGTTCAGAAACACACAGATCAGGATCAAAGGCAGAATGGACAGAGTCCTCCTCAGATGCCAGCCATTGAAGAAGAGAGGAAGAAAATGGAAAAAAAGAGCCAAGGCAAGTGGGACTTAGCCGTCATGATCCCTCAGCTCTGTATCTAATATGACATTTACGGGATGGAATACCTTATTGGTCAGTTTGGGGTCACTTGTCCTGTTCGTTCCTCCCTTCAGGTGCGGCCTTTTAATTTCCGCACCCCCCAGTGTGGTACAGAAGATCCAGCAGTGGCCTTGGTCTGCACACCAATCCTTGGTATGCACTCTAAACACGGGCTGTTATCACTGCCAGCAGCAGACACTGTCTGTGAAAACAGGCTGCTAGCTTTAGAAGGTGCGGAACTGAGCTGAAAAGTAAAATCACTGAACAGAATTAGTTCTGTTCTCACTCAAACCAGGACAGATACAGAGACTTTCTGAAAGTGGAAGTCTGTGTGGAGGTGTTTTTTACTCAAATTTGCCCCTTGTCATCCTGACTAATCACATATTAAAGCAATAGGAACCTTTGCATTGACCATGATTAGGAGGTGCAGCAGGCTTGGGCTATCTGGGCTTGAGTGGTTAATACCTGTGTAGGGAGTTTATGACCATCAGCATGAGATGACACAGAAGAGAGGAGTTTTGCCTTAAGTTATACTTTGAAATGTCACTGATACCAGAGAAAATATCTGCAATCTCCAATTAAAGGTTTTCTATGCTCACTGTCCAAAGTTCATATGCACTTACAATCATAATATATAGACATACCTAACTATTTGCTTAGCAGCATTAAATTTTATAGCTGTTGTTTTACAAAATGTACCATTCAAGGTAGTCTGAAATTACTTAGTCAGGAGTTTAAGGGCAGCTTCTATCAAAAAAAAACCCCAAAAACCAAAAACCAAAACCAGCAGACACAGACAAATGTGCTGCAGGAAACCAGAATCAATTAAGACGGGGCTTACGAAAGATTAATTCAGTGTAATTGCCTTGTCAGAAAGAGGAAGGGAATGTCATGTTCATGTTATTCTCTCTTCCCCTAAATCAAGAAATAGATTTAAGTGAAACTGATGCAATCACTGCTCCTCTTTGGCCATGATCTTGTGGCTTTGTCAAGCAATGGCAGCTATAATCTCTACCATGCATATGGCCATGGGACAACACCGGGAGTGTGGGAGACAGCTTCAGGAAGCCCTGTTTTACAACACTCTCCAAAGAAAATACCTTAATTTTCCCTCTTATTCACTTGTCTTTCTTCTCCATTTTGTATACACTAACACTTTTCATGGTAATGTTACAGAAACATAGAATGTTTTGGTTTGGAAGGCATCTTTAAAGATCATCTAATCCAACCCTCCAACATTGAGCGGGGACATCTTCAACTAGAGCAGGTTGCTCTGAGCCCCATCCAACCTCACCCGGAATGTCTCCAGGGATGCGGCTTCTACCACCTTTCTGAGCAACCTGTTCCAGTGTTTCACCACCCTCACTGTAAAAGATTTATTCCTTATATCTAGCCTGAATATACTTTCTTTTATTTTAAAATCATTAGGCTTTATCCTGTCACAACCGGCCTTGCTAAAATGTCTGTCCCCATCTTTCTTGCAGACTCCTTTAAGTACTGAAAGGCTGCAATAACGTCTCCCTGAGGCTTTCTCTTCTCCAGGCTGAACAACCCCAACTCTCTCAGCCTTTCTTCATAAGAGAAGTGCTCCAGCCCTCTGATCATCTTCATGGACCTCCTCTAGACTTGTTCCAACAGATCCATGTCTGTCTGCTAAAGTCTCCAGAGCTGGACACAGTACTCCAGGTGGGGTCTCACCAGAGCAGAGTGGCAGAATCACCTCCCTTGGCCATGCTTCTTTTGATGCAGCCCTGGATACGATTGGCCAATGTATTCTAGAATGTGTCAGAAAATATGCACAATTTTTTTACAGTAAATACACACTATATATGGCAGGTTTTCTTGCTATTTGCCTGAATTCACTCTCTAGTTAAAATTAAGATAAAGTCCGTATGAAATGGAAGGGTGAAATATGCCTTCTGAACACCACTGTCCTTCCAAATTCAAGGCAGAAAGGAAATAATTGCAGAGAGAGGACGGCAGGGAGGTGGTCTTGGCAGGCAAGGGGACAAGGCAGTATTTTGTGCGGTGGGGGTGAATAGCGAATAGTGTCCCACAAGCTGTGGGAAGATGGTCTGGGGAATTCTGCACAGCCAGAAGACTTTACTAGGAAGTTAATAATAACTGATGCGACGGGATCAAAGACAGCGGAGAGTGGTATGGGATAAAACTGTTGATGATTGCTCAACAGAATTGAAGAAATAGTCAAGTCTGCTTTCAAAACAGCAATCAGACTACCCAAGAAAGATAGGTGATATTTGTGAGGAAGTTCACTCTAAAAATAAGGAAAACAATGTCCTGCCCAAGACAAATACAGAGACAAGAAGCAGTGCTCCTCCTCTCCTGAGGCTGAGCCTCGTGGCATAACTCAGATCATACAGTCCACTCATTTGTAACAGTGCACAACAACATTAGCATCACAGCCTTACATGACACTTAAGAAATTCTAGAACTTTGGAGGAATTTGGAAGCTACTGAATTAAAATAAACCCAGAATTAGCAACAAGAGCACAGCCAGCCAATGGCTTGGGAAGTGATGCACACCTAGCAAGTTTGATATGGACTGAGGGTTTCAGTTCTGATGCTCAAACTTGTATGTAGATAGAAAACTCTGCAGTCAGCGTGGCTTCATTGCAGCAGCAGGAGAACCCATCCTCAAAGTAAACCTGACTGAATCATTCAGGGTGGCAACATAGTAAAAACTAATGGGAAAGAAGAACCAAATAAGCATTGGTTTAACACAAAATCATGCCTGAAGACAAATTGAATCAAGATGCCAAAGACATAATAAGAAGAATGTCTTTAGTTTCCTATATATCAGGTCTTGGTGACTGGGTAATAAATAAGAGCTGGGATTTCTTAAGTATCTCAGCCTGTTCAGCTTAATAAGGAGTGAGTGATAATTGGATCATAGGCTGTAAATATCTATCTACATGGGAACAGAAATCTGATAAGTGAGAGCTCTGCCATCTATTAAACAAAAAAAAAATAATCCAGTTGAGTAACTGAAGCTATAAACTCAAACTAAAAATGACACGCAACATCTGAAATGTGAGGGTAGATAACCATTACCAAGCTGTTCTAATGTTGGATTTCCTATTTCTGGCAATCCATTAGAAAGCTGTAGCAATGGTTATGGTGTATTTCCTACTTCTGACTAAGTTAAAATTGAAAAAAAAAAAAAGAAAAAAAAAAAGGCATGTTTGGGTTGGGTTTTTTTGAGTGAGTTTTCCCCAAAAAGACATGGTTCTAACAAGATTTTTGGTAAGGTGGATTGTGTTTTAGAGATGCTTACCATATATGATCAAATCTCATGTGGTTTATAATCTGCAAATCCCTCTTTTGTGAAAACTTATCCATTCAAGGTGCTTAGCAGGGTTTATCAAATGTTAAAGGTGTAAGTTTTTGTGGGAACTGCTTGTCACAATATCGGCAGCTCTTTACTAAGTCATCCTCATTAAATATAGCTCCCTCTGAAATCACAAACATCTGTTAGAAAGACCCAGAACTATGCAGACCATCACTGGTAAAATTACAGTGTTCTGTGGAGATTTTTCTCGAGTATATCTAAACAGAAAGGAACTTAAATAATTCAAAAGACAAAGGGGAAGGTCTGCAGCTGAAATTAACTGTTGCATCCATTGAATATATGGATGTAAACCTGGTAGTTTATACTAACCAAGAATTGCTCCCAAATTCCCCCCTGTTGCAAATGGATAGGCTGGGATAAACAGACCATAATGTGAGTAAAAAGAGAATAGATGAAATTGGACAAAGGGTGAAGGGAAGGCTAAAAGCTTGATAACTGGTGTTTCAGAAAAAAAAGAAGAAAAGTTTCAGCACAGACTGGCTACCAGCTAATCCAGTCCCAGTATAAGTGAATACATCTCTAACCTCCTGCAGTGAGTAATGAGGATGATGCAGTCACACAGTAAGATGGACTAATAGCACTGCATGGTCATGCAAAGTGTGAACGTGTCTAGAATCTGCCTTAATTTGTAAAAAATCAGGGCAGAGATGCAAGAAAAAGGAGAAGTCATCTTCCTCTATTTTCTCTCCCCATCCAAGGTGCACAGAAGTACATTGCTAGTGTCTAGAGCCCAAGGGTTTGGGCAAACATGCATGACCATCACTGGCCTAGGAAGTATAGGTCCACATATATGAAGATGCTACCCCATAAAACTACCAAGAGATGAAGTGCACTCCTTCAGTTATTTCTACACCTTATTTTTGCTGAAAATTATCTGAGTTTGGCCTCTCCTAAGTAGCATGTATAGCCCTCTCCTTAATATGGATTTGTTCCAAAGCAAACTGGTATTGGTTATTTGGGAAAGATGTTTCACATCTGCATTTTGGGGATACTGATTTGAAACCTCAGACTGAAGTCACTTTCTATGAGGTTTGCTTCCAGACTTGCGGCATTATTGATTGTGCAAAAAGGTTGAAAACCAAATTAAATGCATTGATTTTCTCCCAGGAAAAATGTGTACAAAAGAAGAAGCTGTTTCTCCAAGTCTCCTAAAATTAAAACCAAACCAGAAGCACAAACCAAACTCCCATTGCTTAATAAAAACTATTCCTATTTGACAGTGTCTTTGTCTCCTTAGAAAGAATTATCTTTAGCTTTTATTGTGAAGAATAGTAGTGGAACAGCTCTCACATGAGTCACAGCAGGTTAGCAGCAGTGTTAAAAACACAGCTAGGATTTTGCTGAGCTGCTGGGATGGTAGCGAAGGTGATGTTGTGTCACCTAGGAAGATAAAAATCATGCACTCTTTACAAATTCAGACAAAAACGTGACAGCAGTCAGATTTTGAGAAGGAACATTTCCACTTATTGTATCAAACTGAAGCTCATTTTTTACCCTAGTACAGTCTGATATATTTGGGATATTTTCTTCCCAATTTTTTTCTCCTCTCCTAGGAATACAGGAAAAACAGTCATCTTACAGCATTATACATCAGCAGCCAAGAATCAAAAAGGGAATAAGACATTTCTGCTGGCTCCATTTGCAAAACTCTTATTAATCAAGACCAAGCATTGTGGTACTTCTAAGCAGCCATGGCTGCTGAACCCTGGAGCTTTAACTTGTCATTTAAACACTGGGATTACTGCTTGTGTAAGCAGTCGTGTCTGAGCTTTCTATAATTTGGGGGGGGAAAAAGTGAAGTTAAACTCCCCTTTTATTTCCCTTATTCTGTCTCAATTAGAAATGCTGTGATTCCCAGGGTGAGAGCCTGCTGAGCAATACTGTCATGGTATTTGCTTTTCATTCAGCACAATTAATAGATGATTTGCAGGAATCCACAGTGGTGAGGGTGAGTTCCTCCCCGCTCACTGCCCAAAACCTTGCTCCAGCCACCAACCCTGTCTCTCAGAGCAGAGCATGGGCCCTGAGGCCTTAAAGCATGATGGTGTTAGGGTCTTAGCAGTATCTCCCTAGGGGTATGGGAACCCCTGCCTCAGCTGCCACAAAATCCCCATTGGAAGGAGCTCTGCTGGGAAAGGGTTCCCACTGTGGGCAAGGGACAGAGTCTCGTTCGGAGAAGGCATTGGTAGGAGAGCACACCTTTGCGAGCTGAGTATATGTATAAAGAGAAAGAAAGGTTAATCAACGAACATGTGTGAGGTAGCTGGAGAAGGGAAGATCAAAATGGAGACAGAGGAATGGGTGGATGAGGGGGGATGACATAGATGTGGCATATAAAAGAAGGACAGGAAAACTCACACAGCTTGTGCATATGACCAGCCTCTGGTATTTATCCTCCTGCTGTCATAGCTCCTTTGGGCTGTACCCTCAGCTGGGATAATGCAGCACAGACAAGCAGAAGGCAGTTAAACTTCCTCCTGTACACCATCAAGGACTCTCTTTTTTGCTTTAGAAAGCATGCTCCCCAGGGCCTACATTGAACTTTAATGTACAATTGAGCAGCACTATAGGAGTTCTGCTCTTGACTGGAGTATCTGGGAATCACTGCAATGCAAACAATAATTTCATAACATTTATGTAAGCCTGTTGTTACACTGTAGAGTCACATACTACCATGTGACAACCCTGGCATAAGGTTGCTTATGCATGGCCTTTCAGAGAGTTTAACTGGGAGGGCTAGATAGCTATGAAGGGGTTACTCTGACATTTCCTTTGAGGTTAATAGGTTAGTAGATCCATATAGAGCATTCTGCAGTAAAGTTGGCTATTACTCAAAGCTCTTCATAGAATTTCTCTGCTTTGCTTTTTTAAATATGGACACAAGAGCAAAGTAAAAATGTATCTGAAAAATTCACTGTTGTCACTTGTGATAGTATATTTTCCTTCATTTTGCTATAGCTACACACTTCTCCTCCTTTGCAAAATAGTTTTTAAAAGAAAGTTTGTATTTTTATGAAGTATTACTAGTTACTGCAGAGAGATTATGATTTGAAATAATTTCCCAGGTGAAACCTTGACCTCACAGCAGTCAATAATGACTCTTTGCTGACTTTGTGGGGCTGAGTGGCGGGAAAGCAATTAGATGGCATGATACTGTTGGTGTGTCCCTTTTTCCAGAGATACTATGTCAACACAATCCGCACTGAAGAAAAATCTAAGCAAACATTAGCTTGACATTTGGCCTTACACTTGAAAGTCACAAGTCTCAGTTTTGTTTAATCTGCATGTGGACCTGCTTCTAAAAACAGTGGACTCTTTGAAGCCACAAGCTCATCTGGTGTCTTATCTCTGATGCCTCCCTATTACCATCATAATGCTATGTTAACAAGGATGTTTTGTAAGAGATTAAGATATTTTTCTAAGATATTAACATACAAGACCTAATTAAAAAAAGTAATCTTGCACTGTATCTATGAAAAAAACCCAAAACAACTAAGTGGTAGCATAGGGCATACCCATGCCAAGAAATTCTGAAGGACCATGGAAATCAGAGAACTCCAGAGTGCACTAAAGCCATCATACTGTAAGACTGATGGATGTCAGAATTATGTACATTGATATTTTGCTTACTTACTCTTATGACTTTCTGTTGTTACCTACCATGGTGTTGCAGATACGCCCAAAATTGAGTAACAAACTAGAAATTCATGCTGAACCACAAGGACTGCAGCATCTATTTCCACACTTTGCCTGTTTTGCATTAAAGTAATTTTGCTTTGAAGTCACTTCTGTGACAGGTTAATTATTTTATTCCTAGTGAGTTAGTTCAACTAGCTTGGTAATTATATGTGCAAATTCAAAATTCTGTTTATTTGCACCACTGAATGGACAACTCCATACATGTCTAGCTTAATTTTGTGGTCAGCTGTGATTGGTGGAAGCCACAACAAGTTGTCCTTTCTTGGCCTCAACTGAAAAAACTATAAAGTGTTTGTTTTACGGTTATAAAGATTG
Organism: Ceryle rudis; assembly: GCA_033439905.1. Taxonomy (NCBI): domain Eukaryota; kingdom Metazoa; phylum Chordata; class Aves; order Coraciiformes; family Cerylidae; genus Ceryle; species Ceryle rudis. The sequence goes on along the minus strand of JAAGNO010009847.1, from coordinate 8,356 downwards.
AGAAGGATGTGGTAAAAACATAACAGTGGCAATAAGAAATGTAAGTATTTTTGACACCTGGAGACCGGATAGTCTGTGCAGGCACTGTATCATGTTATCTATGCTTGTAGTATTTTGCTTTGTGTATCCTGTTGGCTGCAGAGAAGACTACAGAAAACTTGAGTCTAGCTGTCGGCACACTGCAGCATTCATTTGTGCTGCTAATAGTGAATAAATAACTCAGTGAAGAAAGTAAGTACTAACAGTGGAAATGTTTGAGCGGAGGCTGGGTAACAACCCACAGCAACACTGATCGTCTTTGCAAAGAACCTGCCTGTTTACCATGTTAAAAATATGGGAATGCCTCATTTCTTATGTTCTTTCCCTAAGTATCTGCTATTGTCCAGAGCTGGAGACAGGATACTGGGCTAGGAAGACCTTTGGTCTGACTCAGATACATGTGCTTACACACAAGCAGCAAAGATACACAAACCATTCCTCTCTGCTTCCTGCTTGCACATCCCTTCTCCCTTCACATCTTGCTTACAGCCCCCTTGCACGCACTAGCCCACCCAGATCCACATGCCTTTGTTGGAGTAAACAGTTAATTGTGGTTAGAAAGTTGTCTTCAGAGAGGTCTTCCTGTCGAGGAAGGGGGAAACTAGAGCTTGGAGTCAACAATGAGCAGGACATTGAGGAGCTTGAATGAGGTACAAAGCAGACCAGAAGTCTGGCAGAATAATTCTGTCTGTGTGTGCTACATGATAAAAGTGCAGTCAGTGCGAGTCAGAAGTCAAGAGCTAAAGACACAGGGCTATGAAGGGGACTGCGTCAGGGGGAAGCTGTGAGGATGAGCCAGGGCACTGGCAGGAGCTAGGCCAGCGGTTCAGGTACTGATGTAATTGGGTGTCAGGCTGAGCAGCAGCATGCCAGGGCAGTCACCCCAACTGTCAGTGGAGCAAGCAGCCCAAAAGCAAAACTCCCAGGCAGCCCTTAGAAACCATGCTGTACACTGATTGCCTGGACAAGGCCTGACAGAAGCTGATGGCTTTTATGCAGGAGAAGCCTGTTTCCCACCAGCTCTGAGGGCAAATTTGATGTTTGTTGAGGGAAAGGGGGCAGGAGGCAGGTTAACAGCCCTCTAAGACCAACGCCACTCTTGCAGCCCAGTAGATCCCCTGGAGAAGAGCCCATCAGCACCACTAGCCATCCCAGATAGCACCATTAGCTACCTGGGGAGTGACAAATTCTCCTGCTGACCACCCCCTGCTCTGACTAGTTCATAATCACCTTCACCATCTTCTGTCTCAGAAGAGCATTGACAAAGGGAACCAACATTTTTCAGGCTTTCACTGGACAGTACCTGCCCCACAAGCAAAGAGGGCAGAAGAATCCAACTCCCTACTTATCTTGATCTTCCCTAAAGCCACTGAGTGGGAGGAGTGTTTCTCCTCAGAGCATGTAGCTTAAATCATAAAGAGGTTTGTGAAAAGAAACTTTGGCAACACCAATCCAACAGCTCCTGGTGAAGGTAGAAGTGCCTTCAGCATAGAGAAGGCAACACCACTGATCTCTGTCCCAGCAGGAATAGCAGCAGAGAGAAGGGGTATCCAGAGAACAAAACTGAGGAGTGCCTCGTACACATGTACCAGCACTTGAACTGTGTCTAGTCACATCTTTGAGGAGACAAAGGAAAAAAGTCACAATATATATGCTTTGCTTACTCATCAGTTGAAAAGGGCAATGTCAGCTGAATAGCTAGAAAGACTATGGAAAGACCAGTAAAAAAAAATTATAAAACTTGTGCTCTTCAAAAAAAAACCCCAGAATCTCATCACTGCTGTATTGTGGGATAGTTATTAGTAGCAGATCTATAGCCACTGTCCCTTGAAAGTCAGTCTCTTTTCCCTAATGTAGCAAGTCTCCTAAGAAAAATGAAAATACAGTAACTTTTATATCACCCCAAACCTGCTATCCTACTGCAAGCAAGATAAGCATTACTCTGCAAGAACTAGAATGGTACACATGTAGACAAAACCCAGCAATGTTCAAGACCAAATATCTCAATTTTGCTGTGCCTCTGAGTCATAATCCTTAATGAGGTACAGGCTGTGTAGCTGCAGCTCCCTGAACTGACATTAAGTAAAATAAACATTGCTCTGCAAGGAGCAGAGCTGAGGAAGCTTGGTTTTCTAAAGGCTTGCATCCTACAACCCTACTCTCTGCTCTTCAGACAATATCTCTTGCTCCCTTCCCTACATCCCCTGCGATTCCACCCTCTTATTTCTTCACCTTCCCTCAAATCTACTAATGGCTGCATCCCATGGATGTGCACATCCTACCTCCAAATTCTCCCCACATGCCCACATACAGTCTAAGTCAGAGGTGGTTTCTGTTGCAGCCAGTCCCATACCACAGATGTGCAGATCGCTTGGGCAGAATGCATCTGACTGACTGCTCCACAGGTCAAACAAAACCAGTGACTGCCAGTGCAGTCTGCAATCTTTCCCTGAGCAGGGCACACATGAGAACTTCAGTATCTCTGTGTCTTCAACTCATCTCTCAGATTTGGATGAAATTGGTCAGTTTTGAGAGGGGAAGTTGAGAGACAGCGTGATCTCATGAGATATAGGAGACCTGTCTAGGAAGCACAAGACGTTTTGCAGTTGCAGTCATGTAACTGCTCAATACCAAGGCTCAAGCCTGCATGACATTATCTAGCCACTCTATCTGGCTTTCTTTTACCTGTCATCTTTAAAGCTTCAGTGTCCATACCAAAACCCTCAGGCCTCCAAGGCCATGGTTGCACTGTCACTAGCAGCACTGCTTTGAGCTGGCTTAGCACTCACCAGTAGAGTTGCACTTACCCACCTCTTGTACGGTCTTGTCCTCTTGTAACAGCCCCACGGGCAAGGCAGGGCTGACTCAAGTGCCTGTACAGCCATGTGAGGGATCAAATGTGGAAGCTGATCTAACTGCAGGAAAAGAAAAAAAAACAAATAAGACAAAACAAAACCCCACAAAACAAACAAACAAGGCAAAACAGGGTAGGCACAAATGACTGGGAGCAACAGAGTATGTGGCAGTAACTGCTTAAGCCAGCACCACTGCCAAGGAGTTGTTTGTCAAATATGCCCTGTATGTAAGAAGGGTCCCAATTCTCAGAGCTCAGGAAGATAAAAGCTGGCCTAATACTGGCATTGGTCATTTGCTCTAAATATGAAAAGATAACAAAGTTGTCTCCAAGCTGCAAGCATTTCTACAAGCCCTTTCACTGCAAGAGTCAGGGGGAAAAGGACTCCTGTGCAGAAGTAGCTGGCAGAGTTCATCTGCCCCCTACACACATCCAACAATAACAAGGCTCTTTCTGATAAATCCAAAAAAAAAACAACACCATCACATCTCAGTGACAGAAAAGATATGAAAATTCCAAATATTAGCTGTCCTAATGCAAACCCTGTACTACCCCTGAAGGGAGAAGAAAAGCAGATGCATTTCTGCCTGTTTTCAAAAGCTATTTCCACTCAGGGTTTTATTCACAGAGGCAGGAAAGTACACCACCACAATATGCTGCAGAGCCTTCATCAGCATTGTGTTGTGCCCAAGCTAATAAACCTAACTGAGAAACTGAGCATAACCTGAGGTTTATCACTTCAGCTCAGAGCATGAACAAACTCACCTCTGAAGGAAAATAAAACAAAACAAACAAGCAAACAAAATAACAAAACAACAACAACAAAAAAGGCTTCGTGGACACACTGAGGATTGAGAGCTTGATTTACAGAGCTGCTGCAGTCACTGATTACAACAGAGGTGATAATCTTCAACCAGGTGAAAAAAATTAATCAATGAACCAACAACAAGCCAAAACAAACCCAAAAACAGCAACAAAAAAACCCACATGCAAAAATAAAAAAAAGAAAAACAAAGCCCAGGGACTTCTTAAAACATCTTCTGGGAAGTTTTAGGGAAACTAAATGTGCATAGCACATCCACCACCAAGCAAAAGTTACTCCTCTGGGGAGATTTGTGAAAAAATAAGTGGTCTGAATAAGGCAAGAATAGAAATGTGTGTGTGAAAGCACCAGAAAAACAGCAAAATGAGGATTACAAGAGCTGATTCTGACAGTACTCAAGGACAAACTGACAGCAATGATATACTAACGAAGGTGTTTATGCCAAGACCAGAAGGCCTATGCTCAGATAAAACCACAGCTGGGATGGTTCATCAACAGGAGATCTTACAGGAGGAAGGCAACAGAATTACAGCTTGTTGCATGGACCATTCCTCTTGATGGTATCTCTAAGATACCCCAAATGTAGAAGCACAGACAAAGCACAGCAGATTTTGCTAATGTCTGTGAAGGATAAAGTAAGCAAAATTCTGAGGCAAAGGGTCATACTGTAACTGTTGGCTTCTAATGGGTATGAAAGGCCTGTCCAAACCATATTAGCCATCACCAGTGAAGAAGAACTGCTAGCCTGTGTCTCTTGTTCTCCACATTACGCACCAGTGGTCCTCGGCCAGACCGCTTGAGCATGCACAGCTACCTCACTGTGCATGACAGTAACAAGGTCTGAGTGTAGAGGATGAAATGTAGCCAAGAAGTGAGTGAAATCAATTTTGTTTAGTATAAAATCCCTTACATTTCCCTAAGACCTGACTTTGAGCTCTGCTGCACTGCTGTCCTACACCTAAAAGACAGATAAATAAAAGGTTCCTAACTCTTGAGACCCAGCCTATTCACCAGCTAGTCCCCTCACTTGTAGTTTTATGCTCTCCTAAATGATTAACTTTACCAGATGATTTTTATGTTAACACTTCATCTATACAGAGCTTTTCTTTATCTATACCTGGTACATCTGAAGAGGTGGAAAGGGTTTAGAAGTTGGCAGCTTTCCAAGTCTGTCTCTTTCATCTCCCAGGTCTTCTTTTGCTCCTCCTTCAGCTGCTTTACTGGAAGGGGTGGGCTGCGTCCCATGTTTTTGATTCTTCTCCCTAATCTCAACTATAGACCACTGTGTTTGGGAACTGTCACAGCAAAAAGGTAAATGATCCTTTTCTCCTAAACATTTCCCATTTGTGCCTTCATCTGGTGACAGCAGCAAAAAACAGAGCTGAAAGCCAGTTTTCCATCAAGATGGTTGAAGCATCTGTCTATGTTGTGTCAAATCCCTCTGAAACCTTTTTCTAATTGCCTTTCAAAACAAGCACTTCCTTCAGCAGCCCTTCTTATGTTCAATATCTATTCTGTATTGACCTGAGACTTCCTAACGGTTAATGGAATCTCCAGTATCCCCTGATACTTATATACAAGACACAAACCCCATTTCTTGGGTTATTGGTCATTTTTCTCCACTCAACAGGTACAGAAGATTCAGTGTCTCTTCCCTGTTCTACTGGAAGTTCAGATTCAGAGTCATTAAAGAACAACTACCATCTTGCTGTGCATCTTGCCATCTTTTAATGCATGGCATGAAAGGGCTTTTACCACAAAGCAGTTACAGCAGAGACATGGGCTATCTGGAGTGGGGCAAAGGCATTTAGCAAGGGTCAGAATTGACTGAGACAAAGTGAGAGATCTCCCCACCTAGGACTCACTGTGCTGTGCCCAGACGCTCACCAGCGTGACCCACACCTCCTTGGACCTCCATGGTTCTTATCCTCTCTCCTCAAACCTTATGGCAATCCAGAAATAACCACCTCTCTCCTCTTTTTGAAAGAGCTGTGGTGTCTCCCCGTTCCTCTCTGCCCTCTTGAAGACCTCCATGACCAGCTTGAGATCCTGCCCAGTTTAATTCCCTCTCATCTGTAAACCTAATCTAAGGATTTTTTCTTGCTGCCCAGTGGAGTACAACAGCAAGAAGCTGAGCCAACGTCTCAGAAGAAAATCACCTACGTGAATCCTTGTTTTTATGCTTTCTGGAGGTTTTTAAGCTTTCTATCTGTTCTGCAACTTCTTGTAAATAAAAATAGAGGGTGTGGAGAAAAAGCCTCCCAGTTTGATCCCACCTTTTTTACAGACTGTATAATTGAACCCACCAGTGCTCCCCTGTACCTACTGGTAAGAAGAAACAAATAGTACATGCAACCAGCATGAGCTTGCGGAAATGTGAGCAGTCTGGCTAAGGAAGAGGCTGTGTAAGAGCAAACATGGTTCATAGCAGTCAGCAAGAATTGTTTCATGGCTTTACTTGCCAGTTGCTTTTGTAGAAATAGTTCTAGCTTTCAAAATTGCTGTCTCTGCTCAGTAAAAGTGAAGAGTTTCTATCACAACAATGATACGCCTTCCAGAAAGAATGGTAACTTTCACATTTAATCTTCAATATTTATGTATGCATGATAGAAATTTAGAAGAAAATGTTGATACATATTATTAAATAAGGGCACAGCCAGGGCTCAACTTTAAAACCATTAAAGCTAGTGCCTCCACAAACGGAAGGCATTTCTACTTGCTTTTGTCTTTGTATAAACTATGGAATAGTTCAGCTATACTACAGTGTTACTGGGTTCTCGTAATGCATAATACTACTCTGGATCACACAGTTACCTGTGCGAGCTATTGTACTTCTGGCTAAACAGAAATCTTTTTTCCTCCCATATTATTCATGTTACATGGAAGGAAAAAAAAAACAACTTTCCAGTAATTTTTGGAAGGTGAGAACTCCTTCGAGACACAAAAGACTGAATCATCTTTTCAGAACTTGCATTTCTGGAATAATAGGGTGGATATATTATTTCTTGCAACTGTTCTACACCATGTGTTAGCAAACCCACACAGAAGGAAGCTGCTCCTTCAAAATACCAGAGACATGATGAAGGTTTGCTGATACAATGAGAGACATGCCTTCTATGTCTGAGGGACTGGTTTTTTGTTTCATTTTTTTAACTACCAGTAACATTTCGATGCTAAATGGGAAAGGTCTGGACAGAGAATTTTCTGCAGCTGAACTGTTGATAGCTTTGCTATCATAGAAATCACAGCTGATCTGCAACAAATCTATATGGCAGAGGGTCAGTGACTTAGAAGAGCCAGAACATGAACATGCTCACCTCATTAATCTGCATGTGCTACAAAGAGCAACAGGCTATCCCACATAAATTTGCAAGCCCAAGGAATGGGTTTTTTTTCATTGGATGCTCATATCAGTGTTGCTCAGTATTTTTTATTTAAAAGGCTTCTTCACTGTTTGGGAATAAAAATAAAAACCTCAAGCATTTGGACAGGATTTGATTTCTAGCAAAACTAAAATGTATGTATTTTCCATTCCCCCACTTCTCTTTTCCACTTGCTGGAATGTACTGGTGTTTTTAGTTTACTTAAAATAAACCCAGCCGTTTCAGTTATTTTTTGTACCACCTCAACACATTTTAACACCGATAACCAACCAGTAGCCTGGTCTGAAACCACCATTTTATACAGTTAGGCCATTTTACAGTTCAGACATTAAGACTGCTAGAATATTGCTCAGAAAAAAACTCTGTAAGCCTCTCACGCTTGCTTCTCTGAAGCAAACAAGTACTTGGCTGCCCCAGCTCTCATCAGCATCACAGGAAACTTTCCCTGAGACCAGCTGGGTTTCATTTGTGATCAGTTGAACTGGCACCTCACTCTTCTCTTACCACAGAAAAAATCATTACTCTTGGTATAATTATATTCTTTGTAGAGAAGATAACTGTGTTTTCAGGTAAGAAAAGTTAAGAGAGAACCATTATATAATCTCGGAGTGTTTATGCCATTGAAGATAATTTTGTCTTCTTTAAAATGCATCAGGAATTAATTAAAGCCTAGCACATTAGCATCTTTAGCATGGGACAGTGGGACTAACCTTATCATTTAGGTTTTTTAAAAAAATCAGCAGAGCAGAGGCAAATCATATATGGTATTGCTACCTATTATGAAAAAACAGAGCCATTTCTGCAAGCCTTAAGATCCTGCTGAGCTAGATAATTCTGAGCAACAGAGACACACAGCAGGATCAGCCGCTCTGCTGTCTTATATGGTCAGGTGGGCAAAATGCTAGGGCTGCTTTCCTCCTTTCTGGAAACTGGAAAAGCCATGTTATCACATTTGCCAACATATGAATACAAAACTTAATGCTGAAAATGCTCTTATGGATTGATGATGGTCTCTGTCATGTGCACCCTGTTCTGACAGCTATTTATTCTCCAGAGATGTCTCAAAACTGATAAAAAGAAGTCAGTTGTGAAACAATAGTAAAACATTTCTGCAAAGTGTTTAAGACTCTTGCATAAAGGATTCCTGAAGCACATAGAACCACAGAAATGTCTGGGTTGGAAGGGACCTCTAGAGGTCATCTGGTCCAACCCCCCTGCTGAAAGCAGGGACATCCTCAACTAGAGCAGGTTGCTCAG